>JAUZSX010248094.1:0-15289 GCA_034780655.1 Idiosepius hallami
CCTTTAGCCAGGATCGAAACCCTACCGACACAGTACCAGTCAAGCACCGTATCCGCTTGGCCACCAGCTCACCGAGTGAATTGTAACTCAAACCACTATATGAACCCCCGAGAGAGTGCTCGACTACTGCCCTGATGTATATATATATATATATATATGTATATATATAGCCAGGTTGGAGCATTGGTAAAAGTTTAAACTCCGCAATCGTTGCACGGTATTTCAAATCCAATTCAAGTCCATTGCACTCTCCTTTAGCTGCCTCGGGCAGGTAGGGCTTGTTAACTCGGGAGAGCAACTCATCTAAGTGAAGAGCAACACTGAATACAAAAGCACAGGTATATAGACTACGTAAAAATGGTCTTGTGTCTAACTTTGCTTCGTGCTCGAACAAGTAAATATATATATATATATATATATTTATATAAAAGAATGAAATATTCTTCTATATATTCTATATATTCTATATATAAGAATGAACTATATTAAAGCTATACGTATATAGTATTCATTTGATCATGGAGCTCCCATCATCTATTTTATTCAAGGTCCAATATGTACACTCAGTTGTAAATCCAGCGGAAAAGCAAAGACAGTTCTTGTAATTTTTCTACGGAACACAAGCAATAAATTAATGATGCGTAGTAAAACCGAAAGTATAACAGTATGTCCATTTGCGTGATTATTTGGATATGTAGCCTTAGGTTTTTGTCTCTGCTTGAGTAGGATGCTGATTGGTTGGAAAGAGTGCCTTTAATGGTTCCAATGTTAAAGGTTAAATTCGTGATCACTTATGATTCCACTGAGCCTGGGTTTGTTGTTGTTGTAGTTGTGCAGATATGCAGAAAGTGAATAATGAAAATAATTATAACATGAACAACCTAAACACTATGAATAATTACAATAGTTATAAACCCATGAGAAGATATTATATTTACTTGATGAGCAGCACCAAGCAAGTTTGGCACAAGACCTTTTTCAAAGGTGAATGCAATGGTTTTTGACTGGGATTTGAACTTGCGTTCTACAATTCAAGAGCCGGGGCATTTACCAATGCTCCAACTTGCTGCCCAACCTATGAGTAATCATACAGAAATTCAATAATAATTATCGTAATTATATGATCACAATTATAAACATAAATATAAACAATAGTAATAATTACACTAGTCATTAATAACACGAATTTTATAATAAAGGGATATTTTAGAAGAATGCTTTACGTTAATTCCATTCTTTTTCACTAAACTCTGAGAAAGCCTTTTTGGGTATAATTGGGGAAACTAGACTCTAGGTAATATGTCACTAAGTGAGTGTTGTTATCATAAAAGCCTCTCGGGACTTCTTTTTTTTATCAGTCCTTCTGTCTTTCTCTCCATTTAGAGTGAAAATGTTTTAATATATTTTCGTTTTAGTTCACTTTTACATTCATTCTCATAGTTTTACCATATGACAACACCATTTGTAAATTCTAAACAAAAAACTTTCACTTATTTATTAAACCTAGCAGAGGTGTAAGGGTGGTGCAATACGTCCACATGTTATAACTCAATAGGTATTAAGTGAAATTTGTTCATACCTTCACAATTCGCTTATGATAACCTAACTAACAACTCTTTACAAAATTGTCCTTAAATCAATTCAAAAAAATTAATGTTAAAATAGGCTTGATATTTAGGGAATCCTGGTTGACTATTAAAATGTAAAGAAATAATTCAATTAATTAAACGCCTGAATTTACTTAAAGTTGTTTTTTTGTTTGTCTTTGCTTGGCTGATTGATGTCTGTTTTACGATGAAGCAACTGAACTAAAAACCTTGTTGCATAATTGTTGTAAATTAGTTATGCGAATTACAAGATTTAGGTAGCAAAATACACGAAGAAGGAGGATTTATCGCAGGTAGAACAGTAAAGGCAACACTCAGTTCTTCTTTTTCTTCCCTTACTTACCCATGTTTTTTTTCAGGAAATTACGTCCACTGCTTTTACAGGACATAAGAGTGATATTTTTTTCTTGTTACAACACAGTCTACAAAGAGTAAACGGACGATAAGTCTAAGTATAAACAATTGAAAGGAAGCGTGTGTTCATGATAAAAGATAATTTGTGACCAATGTTAATGCATCGGAATGTCAGAATATGAAAGACTGAAATAAAGAATTGTTGTTTGAAATAAACCTTCTTTGGCATCCCCATTATACACTATAGGTTCGAGAAATTCTTTAAAAAAACATAAAACACAGCCGGGTTCTCTGGTTGAAGAGTAAAGGAACAAGGCGTCATTTACAATGGAAAAGGAACGTTTGCATTTGTTTTCCTGTCTAAAGTTCGGTTGGATATAAAAACAGATTGATCATTGTAGACCAAAGCGTGCGTCTAAGAAAAAAAATCATTTCCATAAAGCGCTTCAAATAGCAGATCTGCTGGAGTACGTGACAGAATGAAAGGCCACATCGGTAAACGTTTCGATTGGAAAATTTATATTTGCAGATTGCGATATTTAAGCCAATCAACATATATGGACACGCATATCCACCAACACTTATACAAACACATAAACAGCAACGTACACACGTTTCAAGACGTACATATACATACAGATATATAAATGAATAAGTAACATCGAATATTTGTAATGATAAATTAAATGATCCTGTCTTTATTATCAAAAAGGATTCTTCTCTCTCAATGTAAAATCTGTGAATCAGTAATTAGAACTTATACTCGTATTATAGATAAATCGTATTACACAAATTTAAATCCCAGTCAAAATCATAACATTTACTTTCACCTGCCTCGGGAAGATGAGCTTTCTTAACTCGGGAACAAACTGGGCATAAGGAAGGATAGCACCGATTCCGAAAACCCGGGTGAATGGGATCCCTCAATTCAATAAGAGTAACTCATTTAGGGTAAGAGTAACACTAATTCCATTGGCCCAGAGATATAATGAGTATGTAAAAATGTGCATAACTTGTTTTGGTGCTTTACCAAATAGATATATCTTCTCTCTCGGCTAAAGTTCTTGATAAAATGATGAGTACCAATTTGCGTGTCTTTTAGGTAAGCGCATCTCTTGCAATAACTCGTAATATGGTTTTACTACGTCTAATCTGTTGAGATTAATCACTACGAATTTTCTGATACGAATTATATAGTCGAACAGTTTTTTAAAAATCGCATTTGCGTTTGAATTGAGAAATAAAAAAAACACCGAAGACAACACACAACTATAGAAATTAATCAAAAATTATTGAAACATCTAAACTCATATATAAATAGAACTTTCTATGTGTGTCTGTTTCTGTGTGTCCGTAAGTTTGTTTGTGACGAAAAAAAGAATACGGCTACGATTGAGAGTAAAAAAAAATGCGATTATGAACATTCAACTGTGTAGTAGTTCAGTCGTTAGATCGTTTGTTTCGAACGGCGAAGTTCTAATCTTACTTAGTTTTTGGAATAATAACAATATTACGAGTCATTGATGCGATCCAATGTGAATATTAGACCGGCCATAATTTATCAGCGACTATTTGACGTTTACGAAGCCGATGCAGTCGATGTCAATATAGTTAGGAATTGTGTTCATCGATTTCAGATTAACAACAGAGATCTGAGAGATTAAACACGCTCCAGATGCAGAAATCGACTGCCTCGTTCATCGCCTGCAAAGTCCATTAAAACCTCGCAAATCATCAAACTTATGACAGGCGAGGTAGAACGTTAGACAAGGCATTAAAGAAGAATAATGAACATTTTTAATGGTAGTTCAAGAGTTACTGTGATAAATATTATTTAAGATTCTCTTTATAAAATATTGCAGCATTAAGAACTCATATATGATGTTAAATTGAATTTAAAAAAAATATTCTTTAAGCTGCAATATTTTAAGTTATAAATTTATCATATTTTTTACTAGAATATGTCGTCTTTTTCTTTTCCAGTTTTAACAAGTTTTTTCTTCTCTAAGTTTAATCTTAACTATATTATTTTTCATGCTCGCATTTTTCTATTTAATTAGATTATGATTCAAATCAATGTTTTGCATGAGCGCTAATTAAATAAGAAATATTAAATCAAAGAAATAATATTTAGAAAGAAATACTTTTGACTGATATATTGTATAAGTATATTTAACGGAATAAACGGTATCTACACAGTATTGGACAAAGATTTAAAAATGCTAGCACGCATTTTGACATAATCGTCTACATAATCTGTCTGATTCGTTTATCTATTTAAGTATATACATTTCACTTTCATTATAAATATAAAAAATGTGTTTTATATTATTTGTGTTCTTTTACTTTTTTCTTTCTTTCTTCTTTTCTTTCTTTCATTGCTCATTGCCCATTTTCTTTATTTTTTTTCAGCATTTATTTGTATCAATCCTACTTTGTTATTTAAAACATATTTCAATTGGGCTAGTTCAATAAGCGTAAATAAATTCTGTTGAATGTTTCGGGGTTTACCAGGCCGTAGGTTGGCGAAATGATTGCGAATATGATGAAGAATACCGTAAGGTTCGTTATTTTGTATAACTACTTTGAAAAAGTTCGTAATTTCATGTGCATTATTTAATAATGTTCGTTATTATGTGTGCTCGCTTTGGTAATGTACGTTATTTTGTCTTCTTTGGTAAAGTTTGTTATTTCATGAGCCTTATTTGATGTTCGTTATTTTGTGTACCTGCTTTCCTAATGTTCGTTATTTATATTTACCTTTTTTTTAATGCACGAACCTTTAAAATATTTCTCAATTGAGATTTTTCTGTTAATAAAGCTAATTCGAATGATGTAAAATTATTTTTTTTGTAATCAATAATCGAATATTATTCGATTACATGAATCAGATAAGAACAATTCTAATTAGAGATTTGCAAACTTTTTATACAGGACTTTATTGCCGAAAAAAATTTTTTTTTTTTCACTCTTTCATTTAAATCTATTGAAACTGAAGATAATGTACTTTGGTTACAAATAATGCTAACACATGTGAAACTTTGTGTTGTATAAATGTCAGTTTAATATCCGAAGTCGTGCCATCTGCTTTTGATGAATCAAATTATTTTGCAAAATGCCAAACAGTTGTTCGTAATTGGAATGCAGGACGACAAGTTCATAGATTGATTGTAGCTTTATTTTTTTTTTTTAAAAAGTCAATTTAATTCAGACAAGACGAAAAGTCGCCAATTCAATCGATTCTTTCGTTTTGTTTCACACAAAATGGCGGTTTGCAAGATTTTGACAAGATCTAAAACAAATGAATTCTTGAAAAAATATATATAGTTCGAACAGTTATATACAGGTTGTTTTTGTGTTTTTCATCTTAATCTTTTTTTATTTATTTTTTGTGTAAAAACTACTATAATTTAACCGAGGCCTTATAACACGCTGACAAGATCACCTGCTGTACACAGTAATTTTTCAATTTTAAATGTTAATAATGTACATCAATTTCCTTTTACAAATATCAGAATGATAAAACTGTATCCATCCATCTATCTATCTATCTATCTATCTATCTATCTATCAATCGTACTTTTTTTTCTTATTTGTCTATTTGTCTATCATTCTATTTTTCAATCTATCTATTTATTTTTATCTATCTACGTATATGTTTTTCTATCTATCATCTATCCGTCTGTCTCTGTCAATCTAACTATTTTTCTAACTATATATCTATCTGTATATCTATTTATCATCTATCTATCTTTCTATCTATCATCTATCTATCTATTTATCTACAATAAGTAGTATTACATGAGGTTAGAACCATCAGTATATTTATAAGTTCTAAAAATACATCTATATTACATATTTAATGTCTAAGAAATGTCCCAAGTGGCTTGCTCCCCAAGATTCATTCAAATTTAAAATAAAAACCACTTTTCATCTATCATTATTTTTACTTTATGTATTTCAAGTATTTTTCAAAATTTCCTTATGAAACTGATGATTTGTAAAATATGCTTTACTAATTGTTTGTTAGAAAACAAATTAATATTATTACACATATTTAATACTTATTTGAGGACCAAACCATGTTAGGCACAAGGACAGTTTTACCTGGGCTTTTTAAAATCAGTATTGTTCTTCACCTCGATAAGTTACATTTACTGAGTTCGGGAGTCCCCTCTAATCCATTTCTTTAAATAACTCTTATCTTTACACCTGGACTATTAACTCTTTTGAATTACTGAGCCTGGGTTATTCGAGGCAGCTGAAAGTGAACATAATGGTTTTGACTTGAATTTGTTTAATACGATTCTCAACGGTATTTACCACCTCTCTACCTTCGTGCGGACACACAGAGAAATATATATATATATATATATATATATATATGTGTGTGTGTGTGTGTGTGTGTGTGTGTGGTGAGCGAGTTCAAATCCAAGTCATTCACCTTTACCTGCCTTGCACAGATTGGGCTCGTTAACTCGGGAGAGCTACTCATCTAAATGAAGGGTAACACTAAATGCAAAAAGCCCAGCTATATAGAGCACGTAAAAATGACCTTCAGCCTAACTTGGTTTGGTACTCGACCAAGTAGATATCATATATAAATATTATATATATATATATAATATGTAAATTTCCAGTTTCATGAAATCAAGTAGAAATTGTACGAAATAAAAATAATAATAATAGTAATTATTAATAATTTAAAGATTTGATTAATTAAAATACACATTAAAAACATGGAAAGAAACGAAATGTAAAAAGGAATAAAATAATAAACAAAATGATAATAATAATAAAAAAAAATACGAATACGTTAATAAATAGGAAATACTGCGTTTGTCTTTTATCAATGTTAATTTATGTAGTAGTTACAAGTCTGTACGAGTAAACACTTCAGCCCATCAATAAATTAAATAGCCCTTATCGTATTTTGTAACACGTCTACAGTTTACGATAAAGGTGTGCATTGGTTCTCTCTCAGTGGTTGCTGGGATTCTTTGCTACAAACAACACTACTTTAGGGAAGAAGTAATGGCTTATAACACAATATCTTAACCCTTTAGATCCTAAAAGGCCGACATATCGACCTAAGACAAAAGAAGATACAACGATATTTCGGTCCTAATATGTTCTTCTAATAGAACGTCTCTGATTCATTAGTTGGTAATTTTGCTTAAGTCAGGGTGCAAATGATTTTAAATAGAAATGCTTATAAATTAAGGCAGGCGGAATTTAAACACTTTTTATTCGAAATTGTATACTTATGTTTGACCTATTGGATCCAAAAGGTCTCCCGACCTAGCACAAAAAAAAGACATATCCCGTATTTCGGCCCTATAAGGTTCTCTTATAGAAGGGCTCTTATTAGCTTGCTTTTTCGAAATCCTTGGGATGAGGCTTGAAGATTTGTACAACTATTATTCGGACTGTTGTCCTCATCTTTATCATTGATATATTCCCAACGAAGGGTTAATCGGCCGAAACGTTGTGAATATAGCTAAGATAAGGATGAGGACAACAGTATCGTATTTGTACAAATGTGTTGCCAATTTTGCTAAGTCGGGTTCAAAAGGATTAAAATAGTTGTCTTCATAGCATTTCATCGTTTTTCTAGAGATTTTCTATATGTTTGCAATTGATGTATTATGTAGATCTATCTGATTATTGCGACTTATTTTCAAGTTTTATATTAAAAGACTGGTATAAATTCTCGTTAAAAAAATGAGTTTTAAAGATAATTTAATACATTTTACCTTTAAATATTACGTTCTTTTTTTATATCAGATATAATTAATTTCCTCAAAATCAAATACGATGACTAAAAATCTAATTTAATGTGTATACATTGATTATAGGGGGCGAAATGGAGCATTGGTAAAAGCTTAGACTGTGAAATCATATTACGCGAGTTCAAATCTAAGTGAAAACCATTCCATCTACCTAGAATGTTTTTTTCTTAAATTTAAACTCGCGTGATATGATTTCATAGTCCAAGCTTTCACCTGCCTTTTTAGCTGCCTCAAGCAGATGGAGATCTTTAACTCTGGAGAGTAGCTCATTTAAGTAAAGGGCAAATATTACATTTTTTGTTTAACATATGATTCTAAATTTTATACATTAATTTAAAAATATATTTCGAATAATATTTCTACTCATTTATCGAAAATCTAGTTTGTATGCGAGATTTTTTATGATTAATGGCAGAAATTAAAAGGTAATTTTGTACAACACTAATATCTCAATTGATAGAGCATCAGATTTTAAGATAAAAATGATAAAAGCAATGTGATTGTTTGGTGCCCATGTTCTTCTGCAGCGAATACGTTTTAGGCTTTAATCTAAGACAGTCACCTGATAAATACATACTAATAACTAAATACGTGAAGGTATTTATAATATATGCTCGGTCGAGCACCAAGAGAAGATAGGCACAACGCAAGTTTTCATGGTCATTCAGTTTTGTCCTTCATCTAGATGAGTTTCTCTGAGACAACAGGCCTCATCAACTTGGGTTTTTGGGAATATGTGTTATCCTTACAATCAATAGTTACTATCTCGAGTTAACGAGACTCATCTGCCTGAGGCAGCGGTATTGAGTGTAATGGTTTATGATATGAAATAGAAAGATTTTTCGTTTATTTAATTTTTTTTTGCATCAGTCTTGAGATTTACCATTATTTTTATTTGGACTTATTTTCAAATTTGTATTGCTTTTTCTATACTACGATTCTTATTGAT
Source organism: Idiosepius hallami (assembly GCA_034780655.1). Lineage (NCBI taxonomy): Eukaryota > Metazoa > Mollusca > Cephalopoda > Idiosepiidae > Idiosepius > Idiosepius hallami. The sequence continues at coordinate 8,703 of JAUZSX010248094.1, forward strand.
CAGTCATGCTTCTTGTCGAAGATGAGAAAATCCGGGTTAAATAAATCTGTTCTCTTTTGTTTTTTTTTTCTATAATATCGAAAATCAATCGAACTAAGTAAAACAGGAATACATAGAGAAATAAAGAAATAAATAAAAAAATTGATAAAAAGAAGGCATTTTCCCTAAATTCGAACTATGAAAGAATCTTTCATGAATTCCCACAAACATTAAAATGACGAACAACCACAAAAAAAAATGAAAAAAAAAGACATTCTTATCTTACTTTTAAATAATTTTCCTTCGTTTTATGTTTTTTTACGGCCTATCAACTTATTTGTGTAATTTAATGTCTAAAACAGTCATTTTTAATAAAAGTTTTTTTAGTCTACACGTAGTTTTTTTTTACAACAGAATATGCACTAATTAATCCATAGACGGAAGTAATGTGGAGATGCATACTTTTTCCAAGGGTTTGAGTCAAAGTGTGAAAGCAAACAGAAAAATTTGAATTTAAACTCACATACTACAATTCCCAAGTCAACTGCCTATCCACTATCCCAAGTGGATTTCCATTTTTAGATAACTGAAAATAACCTGATCTGGTAATATCTTAGAGAAAATGTCGTTGATTCTTTAAAATTCATTTTGGTTTTATCTAAATTGAAAGATATTTTGATAGAAAAAGATAGGAACCTAGAGAAAATAATTGACACTTTGTTTTTACATTAAACATAGAAAAAGATTTATTAAAGGGTGGCATATTTTCATAACCTTAAACATTCCCGCTCTCTATACTAAACAAAAAATAGAGAGAAAAACAATCAATCTAAACAAAAAACGGAAAACACTCGTTTAAATATTCGGTTTTTTTTACCAGGTCACCAAGGCCAATATATTGGTCTTTTAGGATCCAAAGGTTTTTTCTTTTCGTCTGCAGGTGGATGTGTGTTTAATTCTTATCTGCATCTATGAAAATATATGATGATGTTGATGATGAGGATGATAGTAGTAATAGAGGCGACTAATTTCGGATCTAACCACTGTCAAAAAGGAGTTTTGCCTTCGTTCTAATTATATAACAACAAAAAAAAGGATAATTATAATATAGAAGATTTTTTAAAATGAATTTTTCGAACCTAATTTTGTACATCTTTAATACTTTCGACCTTTTCCAAAATTAACAATTAGCCAATCAGAGCCGTTTTATAAGAGGAACATGGAGGGCCAAAATATTGGCTCTGCCGTCTTTTTTGCTAGGCTACCAAAGCCAATATATCGGGCATTCAGTGTTCAAAGGATTTAAAGTGTATTAATGGAACACCGTCTGCCAACACACGTCCCCTGTTACTCAAGAAGTTGGCTTGATTTTTTTTATTACCAAGGGCAGACAACTCTCTGATACTGATTTTTTAGATAACTTTTATTACCTATATTACCAATAATGTCAATGCATTTAACAGAACTTTTGTTTTAAGATTCAATATAAAGTCTTAACTAAAAAAATTGTAGCTATGATTCTAATGATTTCTATTTGGTTTTTGTCTCAAGTTTCCACAAGATCGAAATAATTGAAGGTTTCGTTAATTAAGAACTATTGTTGCTTAAATTAGACTTCATTCCTACTGTTTTCCATTTTACCTAATTAATTCTATATTATATAGAAAAATGCGAGCATGAAAAGTAATATGGTTAAGATTAAACTGAGAAAAGTAAAAGAATTTGTTAAAACTGGAAAAGAAAAGGAAAATATATTATTCTAGTAAAAAATATAATAAATTTATAACTTAAAATATGGTAGCAATAGGAATTTAAAATTTTTTTAAAAATATTTATATGAATCCGTGATCTTAATAGACGAGTTCGAGTCCCATAATTAAGAACTGCTGTTTGGGTTATAAAATCACAAAATTAGGCCCAACATTTTATCAATTAGTTTTTAACCTGTCATTCTTAAAAAAAACTGTTATTGACGTGTAAAAAAATGTTTAGTATTTCTGTTTGGTTTAAAAAAAATAACTAATTTTTAATTATTTGAAATAAAATAATATACGCTTAAAATATTTAGAGGAAAAATACTTAGGTTTTTAAAATTAAGACTACTAAAAAGTATTGATTGCTCTCTATACTAAAACAAATAAAACAGAAAATATCCATTTTAGAATATTTAAAGTATTTTTTCGGGAGGGCAATCAACTTTAAATAAAAAAAAACATTACAGAAAATTAGCATAAATAAATTAATTTAGAAAATTCTGTAGATATGTCTAAAATTAATATGATTTAATTAGAATCTAATTTAGATTGCCTAAAATGTCACGGCGTACGTTGCCAAACTCACTCCATGTACTGGGTGTCCAAAAAGTCATTGTTTCCATTGTTCAATGCTATATATATCTACAATTAATTTTCAAAATAAATAGAAAAAACTAATCATAATGGTAAAATGACAAAAATGTTTAACCCTTCAATGACTTTTTGGACACCTTATATAATGGATCACTGAATGTTTAAATTGCAAGTACCTGCTAAAGCGGATTGGTGTTACAAAACTTTCATGAGTTAATAAGCCTTAATTATTCCTAAGAGCTTTCTAGACTAGGACGTAACAGATTCATTAAGACCCTAAAAAGTAAATGCGATGCATCGGCTCTGGAAACCTAAGACAATATCCGATATTTCGGCACTAATATGGTCCTCTAATAAAAATGCTCTGAATGTTTAGTAATTTTCCTAAGTGAGGTTCAAAGAGTTTTAAAAAATCACAAGAAGATCGAAATTGTGGATCAGCACTGGAAGAATATTGGAACTTAAAAAAAAAAGAAAAAAAAGAGAGATGCATTATATTTTACAGGTGTTCGGATTACATTTTTAAAAGAAAATCTATTTATGTCAGAAAATTCAGAGAAGGTGAATAATTATTTATCTCCAAGCCGGAAGGGGGTTTAAAAATTGTTAAAAAACTATTTTCTTGTTCGTGAGTTGACCTTTCAGAGTGATCAGAATTTCAATTTCGAGGTTTTATCTCAACAACACAATTTGAAGATCCGGATTTCATTCCTGATAAAAAAATAACATTTCCTGACTTCCACTAGATTTCGTGACATTCATTAGAAATCTTGCGTGTGAATTCTCCCATTGCTAAAAACTTTCTTCCGAGTCAAAGAAGATGTTTTTAAATTTTATAAGATAAAAAAAGGAAAGAAGAAATCCTATTGTTAAAAACTAAATACCTTAGGACGTTGGAAAAGTTAGGATTTGCAACTTCCACCATGCATTTTTAAGGTCAAGTGAGGGATTTCTCATGTGAAACAAAAATATAAATGTTTATCTCTCTCTCTCTCTCTCTCTCTATATATATATATATATATATATATATATATATATGAACAGAAGCATAGCGCGTTATGCCCTGGTGCCAAGGTCTTGCCACTTAAGGAAATTAGGGAAGACGAGTAACCAATGTCTTCCTTCCGGCAAGGGACATAACTCTTACTTCTACACTCAAGATATAATGACCAAGGAAAATAAATCAGTATTTGATTAAAATATTCAAATTCGTATTTGTATTTTTATTTATTTATTTTTTTTAGCAAATATCGTTATTCTCTTTTTTATTTGTTTCTTTTGGCTTTTTCCTTCCAATTTCTTTCGGATTTGGACTACGAGCATTTTTATTTTATTTATTATTCCGGCTTTCTTTTTTGAGATTTATTCCCGCCTTATCACTTTATTAATCTACAAGCTTTTCAACAATCTTACTTTTTTATTTATATTGAAAAAAATATTTTCGCTTTCTGAATTATCTATATTTTTTTTTTATGTTGACTTTTTTCTCAATATGAATTATAGCCGATTCTGCCCAGAGGCAGGAAATCCAACGCAGATATTTCAAATGTATTATTACCAAAAAAAAAAATCCTTAGTTTTATGATATAATCAAAATTGGAAATTTTCTTTTAGCAAATTTTCAATGAAATGATGGAATTTTGTAAAGATTACGAGTAGGAATTATCGAGTGATCAATCAGCGTTAAACATGTTATAGTATTATTTCTATTTATTCCAATTTCTTCTTTTTATTTTTCTTCTTAATTATTTCCCTTTCTCTACTTTTTCTTCTTCTTCTTTTATAGCACAGTGTTTTAGTCGATTCTCCTTCTGGCCCTTTTTGTATCTCTCTAGTCTATCTTGAAAACGGCTCGGCAAACAAAGGAACTTTCGTGCTGAACATGAAGGCTCTCGGGGAAAATCCAACTTTTATTCAATCTATGAGAGTAGATTTTTCTCGTTTCATTAGCCAAACACAACAAAGTAATGTATAGTAGGATATCTGAATCAATCTATCAAGAATTTACGGGGAAGTTCCCTTGGGGTAGTGTATAGGCTGCTGAGCTTCGAAATCATAATACGCGAGTTTTACAATTTAATTTGGTACAGTTTTTAATGATTTTATTAGATTTTTTTGGGGGAGGTGTAGTCATGTTTAATCCCATATAATAGGTGTCCGAATAGTGACTATGCAGTATAATATTTTGCCTTAATGCCAATAGTGCACAGTAATTATTTGACATTGTATATATTGTATATTTCATCTATATATTATATATAAGAGAAAGTCTTACTCCAAGTCCGTTGGCACCATGTTTTAATTAAGCAACTGTACTTGCTATAGCCGATCAAGCGACAAAAATGCTCTACAATGCGTTTATCGATGACAAACATAAAATTAAAATCAAAATTTTGGAACTTGTTAAACTTTTAATTATTAAAGAAAGGAAAAGAAAATGAATTTCCCAAGAGAGAAAACATAATGAAAACGAAAGATAAGAACGAATGAGGAAGAATGGGGGGGGAGAATTAATTAAAATTTCAACAAAATGCTAAGTTTGTTTTTGTTTTTCTCCCTAACAATGAATGATGGATAGACTCTCCTGTTGATTTCGCCGTATGAGTGTCATGAAACCATTATATGGATATCAGATTACCACACAGAGATTTGGTTATAGTGGTGATGGCTTGTGTTGCCCCATTCACATTCTTTGAACTCATGATAACATACAGTCAGTGTGATTAATTGCCACAGATTATATTGACAAAAAATCTCGGATTTTATTTAAGAGTTTTCCTTCTCCTAGATGCCTGTTTAACAAAGAATAAGGAAGCATCTATCCCAGTGGCTTATCTGTGCCTAACCAGGGTTGTTCACTGACCTGGTGGAAGATACGGTAATGGTATTCCTAATAGGTCAACCATGTGAACAGGCTCAATGTTGCATTGGCGATCTGACGGGACTGGTGTCACCAACGTGACTTGACTTTAACAATGAATAATGAATCTGTAATAATATAATTCAAACTACTCCTAAAAGTACTATTGTCCCCTAATGGCAAGATTTTCTGAGAGCAGACCTAGGAAAACTTCGTTGATTTTCGATGTCTTATAAGCAATGGACGGTAATTTTAGGCAAAGGAAGAGCAAAATAGGTCGAGCGGTCATCATTGCAATTATATATAGAATGGTTTTCGTCGAAATACACAAATATTATGAAATAGACCATTCAGATATTATTTAATAACACATATTTCTATATAAAACTGAACAGGCATGTAAGCTGTTGCAAACACACACAATGAGAGAAAGAGAATGATATATATATATACATATATATATATATATATATATATTATTTTTTTGGTTCAACGGCATATCAACTTTTTTAATGCCGGGAAAAATAATATTTTTGAAACGATCTTTTTGACCACAGATCGTGTTTTTGAATAACACGATATGCACTGTTTAACCAATAGCTGGATTCAATTGGGGTATTCGTAACTTTCTCAAAGCTATTAGTCCAAGTATGACAGTCAAAAGAGCCACAAGGATTCGCAATTGTTATACGACTTTAAAGTCCAATCGTCTATCCAATGTTCCAACTGGATCCCCCCTAAACACTCACAAGCTCACAGAGAAACGCTAAAACATACAAATGCACACGTACTCAAACACATAAGCGCACGCCTACATATATACACAATGAAGATCGAGGCTTCATAAACGCTCAGACTTTTGATCAGAAATGAAAAAAAATACAGAAAAAGTGAAAATAATTTCACCAAAAATTCTAAATAGATGTTTGATCCCCAAACTCTTCAGTCAGTCATTGTTTTTCGATGTTCTCTTTGTTCGATATTTTAATTGCTTTCAATATTTTCATTGTTACTAAATATGCAGCAATCAATTCAATGCCAGGTTAAAGGTCAGGTTTTCCTTTAGTGTTTGCGTATTTGGCCTTTGGTTTTCTTCATCTTCCATTAATTAAAGCGAAGTAAAAAAAGGAAACCAAAGATCTTTTAACATATTTTGATTAAAACTCTTTTGGATAATCCTAAATTGGGCGTTAATTATTTCCGTGCTTTAACATTCGGCATAATTATACTTTCCGTTTGAAAGGTCAAATTTACATACGATTGCATATTAAATTTTGGTAGGTTGAGCGGTGCGTAACTTTGGTTAAAGCTTAGAAGAAACATTATTATCTATATATATATATATATGTTGCAGTATAAGTAGAAATTATCGAAAGTTTTTAATAAAAGTTGGACATATG
>JAUZSX010248313.1:0-15283 GCA_034780655.1 Idiosepius hallami
CCGCCACATCCGCCGTTGAGGTCTTGCGCTATTTAACCCATAGCTGGAGGGAAGATTGGGCTTCATACCTTTCCCAATGGTATTAGTCGACATTATAACGTAGACGGAACAACTTGGATTCGAACCCGCGTAGCATGGTTCCGAAGTTCGATTGTCTATCCACTGAGCCACGTTGACTGCTTTTTATTTTTATTTTATTTTATTTTAATAAAAGCTGTAAATCCAAATCATAAATTATACTGATCAACTGCACTCAATTACACTAATTATTATTTGAGTTCATATTACAAATTTCCCAGTGATGTTACAAACCACAAATCAATTGTTATTCATTTTCAAATTGTCTTGTTTAATATTTATGTACAGTAAATTTGCTAATATTTGATAAAAGTGTTTCTATTATCTTTTATTATAATTGCTAACATATTGGAAATCATTTCTTTTTCAATTATGAGTGTTTACTCTAATAAAAAAAACCTTTTAATAGTTGTAGTGTTTTATAGCTTGTTATCCATTTTGTAAAATAACTCCAAACTCTGAACACATTTTCAAGAAGTTTAATTTTCTATAACTTGTTTTATAATCATTGATACTAAGATTTATTCACTCTGAAAAATGTACATGAACTCTATTCAGTATCCCCTCCCCCCAGCATAAGTTTTATTACATTGAATCTTAATATGTTCTAATCTTGAATTTGTAGACTATTTTTCTGAAGTATGTTAAAGAAGAATGAAGCTTAATTCAGTTGAACAAGAAAACCACTTTACATGATCTTTTATTTCTATTCTAATAAAGAAATTGCAATTCAGTTGATCTTTTGAAAATTAGAGTTATCAAATTTTAAGTCCGTATCAAAAGTATTTTCAGTTTTGGGGGTGTTTTTTTCATACCATGGAATTAAATCTCCAAATCAACTTGCTCCAAACCAAACTTTGTTGTACATTTAAATCTGAGATATATTCTCAGGCTGTATATCTTAATATTTATCTTGATAACTCATTTAGCAATAGATAAATTCTACTTCCTATATATTTTTTAAGAGGTTCTAAAAATCTTTTAAAATAAGTTCTTATGATATAAAACACATAACTAAATGAAAAAGCTTATTTTATTTATTTTGTATTTTATTAAAATTTAAAAGCACAGTGTTAGCCCCTATTGTCTCAACATATTCTATGTATATTATATACATTATATTATATTTTAGGAGGTTGTACTGCAAGTCGTGGCAAGAAAAGCCACAAAGGCCAAAGAAGGATGTTTACAAATGAAGAAGAACTTGCTCATCAACATGAACAAGAAGAAAAGAGAAAGGCGTGGAGAGTGAGTGATTCATTCTTTCTTTCTTTGTTCATCTGTTTTATTAAATTTTTGCTTATTAACAGAATTTATTGCAGCTAAAATATTCACAGCCTGCCATAATTTAAATTTTTTATTTTGATATTGCAATTGGTACATTCTATAAGAAATAATTTTAATCCCAATTAATAAAATTGTTATGGGCAAAAGATTCAGTATTCAAAAAATCATTCTATTCACCATATCAATAATGTTAAGCTTTTAGTCATAAAAGTTAATTTCTAAGGTTTATTTTAAAAAAAAATGACTTTCCATTTTGGAAGTTCTGATCACCATGGAGATATCTCATCAACATCATTACTTCTATTTTGATCCAAAGTAGTTGTAGTACTTCAGGTATCCAAAGTTCAAATCAAATGACCTTTATATGACATGGCTACATGTTTATGTAAGCAAAAGAATAAAGGAATTTGCAATGTATATAGCTTATATCTAATGCATAGAGAACTTCTAATATGATTGTGCCTGACTGTACACTCCTAAAAAAAAATATAAAGTCTTTTCATATCAAATATCTGTTTAAAGTGTTGTAAAAATTGATGTTGATCATTGTTAAGAAATATTAATTTATATTGGAGTAAAATTTTCCTAGCATTCCTTTTGTCTTTTTTTTTAATTTGGTTTTTCTGATTTTTTTTTTTTTCAGAAACAAAACGGAATAGCAAGTGATGATGAAGGAAATAGTGAAGGAGGAAGCGGATCATCTTCAGAAGATTCTGATAGTGGAGAAGAAGTAGGTTCATTTTATATTTTAAGAATCATTTATTTCATATTTGCACATAACATACTTTTTGAATAAGTTAATTATAATCCTATATAACTAGCAGCGATACTCAACATTGCCTGTTTTTTTTTCACTTTTGTTTGTTTCATAATTCTAAATTATACTTCAAAGTTTGTATGTATATATATATGTATATTTGGGCATGGATGCTGAAACATTGGTAAGTGCTTGGGCTCTGGAATCGTATTATGCGAGTTCAAATCCCAGTCAAAACCATTGATTTTACCTTTAGCTGCCTCGGGTGGATGGGGCTTGTTAACTCGGGAAAGCATCTCATCTTGGTGAAGGGCAACACTGAATGCAAAAAGCCCAGGTATACAGAGCACATAAATTGGCCTTGTGCCTAACTTGGGTACACACACACACGTGTGTATGTGTATATATATATATATATATATATATGTGTGTGTGTGTATTAATTTACTTCACTACTTTTAAACATTTCCATTTTTCAACAATAAAATTTTAATTATACATTTTCTATAAAAATTTTAATTTAAAAATATATAATTTCATTAAGGAATTTTAAGATAATAAACTTATTTAACCTTAATTTTTGGAGATTACTTAGTGTGGTTCAAAAGAAACCATATTATTTAGAAATTCTCAATGAAATTTGTTATACAATGTAACCTGGATATAAGAGAGATTTTCTTTGGTCCCAAATTAAAGCCTATGTTATTGTATACTTCCCTAAACAAAAAGCAAATATAAGAAACTTTTTCTCTAGTCCTGAAAACTCTCTTATATCCAGGTTAGATTGTATTAGCAATAAAATTTACTTTCTTATTCTGTTTTTTTTTTATTGTTTTTGTTTTCCTTTTCAGACAAAAAGCAAAGGTGTTAGTCATTTAATTGATATTGAGAATCCAAATCGAATGAATGCCAGCAAGACTAAAAAAGTAACAGATATAACTGTTGAAGGAGGGGGTGCCTCTCAAAATCTATCAAGAAGAGAACGGTAAATCTAATGGACATTTATTAAGAGACATTTTAAACAAACTATGGCTTAATAGAATTACTTTTCATTTGTTTCTTATTCCATTTTCTCCTATATACACAATTCATCAAAGCATTTACATCATTATTCCATTCAATCTCTTCAATAACAAAGATTCATAATTTAGAAATTAATTTTATATATTTAATTTCATCTTTAAATGATCTGCTTTTTTTCTTTTTTTTTTTAAATAAATTACATTTTTTTTTTTTGCAAAAGAAAATGATTTCCATTTGGATAACAGTTATAGATTTTTTTTTAGATTTTGATTGTAATTGATTAATCTGGATTTAAAAATTTAATTGATTAATCTGGATTTAAAAATATTCATAATGTAATTTGAAATTTAAATTAAGTTTTTATTACACTTAAGAAAAATTTCACAAATACTTTTATTTTAGACAAACAAAAAGCTTATGTCACGATAGTCATTAAAATCTTTATTTTTTTCTTTATTTTTTTCATTAATTCTACTTAATGATTTATAAACTCTTTCAGATTGAAAGAAGTATTTATCCAATAATGACTTAAAAATCGGCCATATAAGTTTTTACTCATTAAAATGTACAATTTAATTTGCTAAGCTATAACTTGGAGACACATTATTACCAGGCCTGTGGTAATATGCTTTTATTAAAGATCATTCTTGTCACAGACTTTTTTGCAATTTTTCTTTTAATTCTTTACTTATTAGTAGGGCCATGACAACATTTATTTAACAATATTCTTGTCATAGCCCTAATTACTAGGGATGTGACAAGCATATTATTTGATAAAAGAATATTGTCACAGCCCTAGTTATTACATAGACAAGCAAATTCATATGCTTTAAGGTTGTTTTGATTTAGATGAAAATGGTATTAATTGGATATTTTGGCGCTTTTGCAGAACAAGCAAATGGAGAAATTTGGCTGAACCTTAAACCCTTACCCTAAACCCTAATCCGAGCCAATCAAATTGCTGTCTAACAACCGGTGCAAAGTCCCCGAGCAAAAAAATATTTCTCCATTTGCTTGTTCTGCAAAAGCGCCAATATTTGATCTGTTACTTTCTGTCCTAAAATATAACACTTGAGTTTTGTTTTCTTTTTTTTTTATATTTCTAATTTTGAAAAACATTCTTTGTTTTGAAGGGAAGAAATTGAAAAACAACAGGCAAAAATCAGATATCAGCAACTGCACGTCCAAGGGAAGACAGACGAAGCACGAGCTGATCTTGCAAGATTGGCTTTAATAAAGAAACAAAGAGAAGAAGCTGCAAAGAAGAGAGAAGAAGAAAAGAAAGGTTAACAGTTTTTTTATCAATTTTACATTCAATAATCCATTCTCAGTTGATATTAAACCATAATTTGTTTTCATTTTACACTTAAAATATTAAACATGCAAACTCACATTTAAGTATTAAATGTCTCAATTATTCAAAAGTATTGCATTAAAATTTAGATCAATTTGACCTAATTTATTAAAATAATCTTTTTTTTTACGAGGGCGGAAATATTTATTCTATTACCAACAAATTGGCTACGACAAACATTGTTTTGCAATGTTAACTTCTCAGTAGAAAATCATTTGAATAATTTCCATATAACTAATATTATATTTACTTGGTGAGCACCAACCCAAGTTTGGCACAAGGCTATTTTTATGTGCTCTTACTTTTTTTTTTACATTCGGTGTTACCCTTCACCTAGAATAGCTGCTCTCCCGAGTTAATGAGCCCCATCTGCCCAAGGCTGCTGAAGTAAAAATAATGGTTTTGATTGGGATTTGAACTCGCCTAATACAATTCCAGAGCCCGAGCTTTTACTAATGCTCCACCGTCGTTGCCCAATATAACTAATATAATTGATAGTGAATTAGGATAATTATACATAAATTTTCACATTTTACTGAATATTTTCTAAGATATAAGTATAGCTTTTTAGCAGGGAAACCATCCATATTTTGGCATATTTACTTATTTGAGTCATTCATAATATTTATATTCTGTGCTAGTGTTCGAGCGAACAGATCTGGATTCTATATTCAATTTGTCTATTTTTTACATTCAATGCTTATAACAAATAAAGAATTGTATTTGTTTCAGTCTTACAGAACAATGTTTTATTTTCCCCAAACATATGCCTGCCATTTTGATTGCCTTAACTTTTGATTATGATGATATTAAGTGTTACCTGCTACTTGCAATATGCATGTATACTTATGCTATTAAGTCTTGTTATTGCTAAAGTCCAAAAAAGATATTTCTAATGTGTTCATAGTAGCATTTTGAAAATGTCTAACATTAAAAGGTTTTCATAAAAGCTTCAAATTAAAAGTTGCAGCTTATGTCATTAATCACAACAATGACAGCAAAGAGAGTTTCCATTAACTTAACATTTTTTATTAACATTGTGGAACAGAAAAATCTTAACAGACGTCTGTAGACTCAAATTATATTAGTCATAGAATTCTAGCCAAAAACTCAGGTATTATCTATGTCTTCTTATATTCACAATCAACTCATATTTGAAAATATACAGTAGTATTTTTGATATTAGATGACACTTGTTAGTCAATGTGCCGTAAGACTTGTGAAAAAAAATTGAATTTTTTTTTTCTTTTTTTTTTCAGCCAAAGATACAGGAAAACCAAGTGGAAAGAGTAAATCTTGATAAACATAGCAAAATAAAATATGGATCCTAAGTCTAAAAAAAAAAACAAAAAAAAAAATAACCATGTGATTTCTCAAGCAATTACTGGTAACCTTGGTTACTACTACACCACTATTGTTATGATTATTATTAAAATTATTCTTAATATTACTACTGAAGTTATGAGTTGGAAGGGAAAGTTTGTCTCTCATCCCTACCAACATATCATATCTACTGCATTTATCTTTGTACCTGAGATTATCATTTAAGGGAAGAATAGGATTTTCATCTCATTCTCATCTCTTTATCCACATAGGGTCTTGGAGTGGGAGGACAAACAAGGAAATTGTTTGACTTGCAACTCATGAAGACACAAAAAAATCAAGGTTCTGTGGGTGGGGTACTCTATTTTGCAGTTAAAGAAACTCTTGCATGTCAAGGTTTATTCAATAATCCTAAGAGCTTACATTTTTTTTAATAAAAAAAATAAAAAGGGACTTTACAAACAAAAGTTTTGTTTTGTTTTAAGAATTTTGTCAAAATATTAAAAAAAAAACATTTTTAAAGAGACTAAGGCAGTCTTTTAATATGCACATATAGAAAATATTGACAAAAAAATCAATCAAGCTTCCTTTTTTATGTTTTAGTTATTTAAGGATGAATAGATTACAAGTCTGAAAATCAGATTACAGTAACATTCCTTTTATTTTTAACTTTTGGACCCTGAAAGGCCATCCTTGACAACACATTAAAATCACCAACTAGCCAATCAGATCCATTCTATTAGAGAACCATGGAAGGCTAAGGTATCAGTTAAGTCAGTCAATGTATGTTAAAAAGATTTATATTTACTTCATGCATAAAATTTTATTTTCATTTTAAGTGGCAGTAAAAGTCTTGAAAAATTCTTAATAGATTTTTTTTCACTTAACCCATTAAGTTACATTTTGTCTATAGAAAGTTTTCTATTATAATGACAAGTTTATTTTATATAGCAGAGACTTTAGATTGTCTGAACTTGTAATGCAATGCAAAATAGATTAAGTTTTCACTAAACCTCGAAAATTATTTCAAAGAATTTCAAAGTTTTTATCAGTTTATGGAGGATAACATCTCATTACCATCTTTTATTTTAAATCTATTTAATTTATAGCAATGACACTTCATATCCTTTTGAAGTGTCAATTTTTTTTTTTTTTTTTGTAAGATTAATTTTCCAATGTAGTTAAAGTTTTCTATTTTTTTTTACAAAACTGTTTTGTGATAATTCTATTATTCCATGCTTATTTAAAAAAAACATTTTTCAAAATGTCTGTTTAGGTTAGAGTGAGTTTATTAGGTTGTCACAAAAAAAAAAAAAAACTTATCTTATTGCAAATAAAAAAAGTGTCAAGATCTTGTATCTATCAATCTCAACTTTTCTTGAAACATTAGCCAGATATGAAATAGTAATTTCCTATCTAACAAATTAATTTTTAAATGGTATATACTAGAACAGTTTCTTAAACTTGGCTACAACCTCATCCATCAGTGCACTCCGCCCCTGATCCTAGACAAATATAATTAATGACATGCAAATTCTTATCACACTTACAAAAGTTAATTTCTGAAATCAAAAACTATTTTATAACATTAAAAGCTCACAATCCATTGTTTAAGAATCCTTGGTCTTGAAAAAAAAAGTGAATCTTGTATGAAGCATCAGTAACCATTAGCTATTATAGCATGGGCTTTTAGTAAACAACCAGTTTTTGAAGTTTAATTTTTTTTTTTTTAGCACAGAAAATTAAAAAAAACAAACCCAAAAAACAAAATGATTTAGTGCGAATATTTTATTAACAGAAGACAAAACAGTTTTGTAATCTTTGAAATAAAATGGTTTCAGGAATGATCCAAAACAAAGATTACATAGAAATAAATGCTAGGATTTTACTTTAGATTGACAAGTTATCAGCTTATGGTACTTTTAATACAAAATTCATCTTAAGATTCTTTGGTAATTACAATATAATTAAGATATTTGTATAACACCCAAGTCATTGGTTGTACTTCAAATGATAAGCAGACCTCTCTTGGCACTGGTATTTCTTTTCTAATCCAAAACTGAACTCTTGTGATTATCATAAAATAAATAGAAATGTATTAAAATTGAAATTAAAAATTCTCCACTTATCAGCTTCATGCAATATTAAACCAATAGTTAACAAAAATCAATGTCCTTGAAGCAGTGATGTTTGAAAGCTAGAGTTTTCTTTGTTCATGAAGAGTCCACATAATCACCAATTATTTATTTCTACAATTGACAAATTCTAAGGTCATTATAAACAAGAATTTAACTAAGAAATAGTTTATTGGCATACATAAAAACGTTTTAAGTTATCTTTTTGAATACTGCAGGATTGGTTTTAAAAAGTTACTAAAACTAATTTACAGATAGAAATATTTATATTTCAAACCTCAAAAGCCTACTTTAGCGTTATGACCAATAATGTCGTTTCTAGTAACAGTAAAAAATTTAGCATTTTATAGATGTTAAATTTGAAAATAGGCTTATTAAAATCGAATAGTTTTATTAAAAGGGAAATAACCTATCCTAAATAAGACGAGTTATTCCCCATTTAAAACTATCGAGGTGAATAACAAAGTTAATCTTTCAGCAGTTCACAAAAGTGATAATAAGCATTGTAACAAGTGAGTAAGCATTGATTAGACTCTAGAGGTCCATCCTTCCAGGCAACTCTTACACTTTTGGTAATTAAAATTGAAGACTGAACAATTTCTGATTGCTCAAAGTGAGTTCTACTTTTCAAAAGCATTGCAACAAGAGATTGAACAGTTACAAAAGAAAACTACTAAGATTTCATTCACAAAGAAAAACTTGATGTCATTAGTAAGATAAGGCTAGAATTTCCATATTAACATTTTATCATAAAAGATTTTCAGTAAATGAAATATCACACACATATATATAAATGAATAACACAAATGGGAGCCTTTTATTGTTGGCTACATTAATTTTTGTACAACAAAAGAGAGAACATGGTAATATAAAGGATAGTGTTTAGAAAAGTCTGATAGATTAAGACAATCAGTAAAGATAAAATACTCTTCTCACTTTTTAAAGATTTTTTTGGTGGCAAAAAAGATTTATTTGTGAGTGGAAATTTAACAAATGTCATTACTCTCTTACAAAAAAAGTATTCAGCGATTTAACATTCAGTAATAAACTTAAGAATAAACCATAAAGTGTCCAAATAAATGTTGAAAAACTTTCATACTCCTATCATTTTTCTTGAATTAGGAAAGAAAAAAAACTTCAACTTCAAAATTTCAGAGTCAGTTCAAAGTGAATGAAATTTTTTTTTCATGGATTTGTTTAAACAGAAAAAATACAAAACTGGATTATTCAATCATTTATATAGGTTTTTATTTTATGGAAATGAGAGCAATTTCTTTTTAAAGCTTAATAGTATATAAAATTTATTAAGCCCAGTGAAATACCAAGAATTACTAACCAATATTAAAATAAACATGACAAACCATACTACTTACACTGCATGATGTAGTGGTTCACTTGAGGCATTTAAACCATTAAAATCATTGATTATTGTAGGGTCTAATAGTTTGGGAATTAGGCTCAGATTTGAGATCCTTAAATTGTAAGAACTATTTAATTACTGCAAATAAAAAAAAATTAAAGAAAGTCAAATTTGGTTGAAGTTTTAAAAATACATCGAACCGTTATCTAACTAATAATTTATCTGGAGAAAGTAACCAGCATTGAAAAGCTAAAACAGCAAACCATGCCCCCATCCCCCATTTACAGTTTTTCTTAAAAAAAAAAAAATTTGATGTGTTGGATTTGAACTCACATGATTCATAAGTAAGAGCTCATATCTGCTGTCACAAGTTGACTTCCACTTAAAGTTTTGTAAAAACTCGATTGCAGCATCAAAGATCTTACAAAGATGTTAAAAATGAACATCAGTTAAAATATATAACAAAAATGAGATTTGTTAAGAGAATAACTTGTAATTACAACTACTGTAACAGTACAGTCAGTAAATCACATACGAAGATAAGGGATCATTCAGGAATACAAGGTCAATTGGCAGTTTGTGGCATAAACAATTAAGCATTCAAACTGAAACACCTTATAATAGGCAAACTAAAAAAAAAGAAAAAAAATTAGAGTTGCCCTATAGGGTGAGGACGGAGTGTCTGAGCCCAAACTATAAGAACAAGAAGATTTATCTAAGCCAGAACTGGTGAAGAGAGGTCTTCCTGCTCAACAACTGCTGTAACAAAGAAGTAGACCCTAAAAGAAAACCTCAAGTGTAGCCCATAAACTAATACAATTCATATACTTCATGGCAGATCCTTTAAGTAAAACAAATCCCTGGTTGTAACTATTATTTTGTAATGATCTAAGGGGAAGAATGGGCAAGTGTTGATTAGTTTCAACAACGTTTGGTAATGGACGGATGATTCTGGACGTGACATCACTGACACTTTAAAGAGAAAATACCATGTTGAATTGGAGAGAGTCAATTAAGCAACTGAATAAAGAATGGTCGACTAAAAATCCGTCTCTGTTCTCTTTGAGAAATTAAGATTTTAGCCTCAACAAATGAAACAGACGTGTGGAGAAAATAGGTTTGACAAAAAAACAACCCTGTAGAGGCTAAATAGCCTTTGTGTCTACCATCATTACCCTGTGAGCCGGTAGAATAATAAAATTATAAACAACAGATTCTGGGTACCACTCAAGTAAATAGACTATTACACTTTCATACAATAATACAATAATTTAGAAGTGCGTAAAAGTATTTTATCAAATATTTTAGGATATTTTTTACTGTATCAAAAACCCTTGAATATAATTAGCCAGAAGCATCAAATTTTATTTTAAACCTTTGAACCCTGAAGAGGGCCTATATATCGGCCCTAGCAACCTAAAGCCAAAGAAGACACACTGATGATTTATACTTGAAGATCAGCAAAAAAAAAAAAAAATCTTCGGTTGTGCTATTTAAAATTAATGAGCGTCAGTCACCTTTTTAGGAAATAATTTTAAAAAAAATTTATACTACTTAATAAAATTCTTTGTAGGTATCCTAGATAAAAATTTTTAATATCAATTAGTGATAAACGAACATCTCACTAATTAATGAATATTGTGGAAGGGCAGGGCCACAGGTTGGGAATCACCTTCCCTAGATTTTTTCTGGTTTTGCATTTCCCATTGACAGAATCAGAAGTATCTGGGCTTCATCCACAAACCTTGTAGATGGCTTTGTCAAGATTTTGCAAGTGGGCATTAAGTCAGGGATCATTTTGCCTCTAAAAACCCATTTTTCAATTGACTGGCAATAAATTTTTCTGTACAATCTGACATTATCAATAATAAATAAAGTGAAAGATAAACATTTTGGCACGAGATTTGGTAATTATATTAGAAAAAAAAAACATTGGTTATGTAGAGTATTCCCACCTTGTCTAATAGAAAGCAAAAAATAAAAAGTTAAAAACTTAATTCATTCAAAAATGAATCTTATTACAAGGAATCTGGTTTGCTTGGGTTTAAAGACCTTTCAACCTTTTCTGGTTATTTAAGGTCTCATAGGTTTTAGGAAGAATTCTGTCTGTTTATTTAATATAATTTGGTTTGCTTGGGTTTAACGACCTTTCAACCTTTTCTGGTTATTTAAGGTCACATAGGTTTAGGAGAATTTCTGCAGTGGTAAGTTCTGTTGTATACAAAGAATCTGAGTGAATCATTAAAGAATATTAACCACTTGCGATCAGAGGACGTATACATATGCGCATGTAAACTTTTGTGTGCGTAACAGCAATGGTCCTTTTCTTAACTGAATTGTCATTTGTGACAAAGTGGATCCAAATAAACGATTTGGTCAAAGCCAAAGTTGCATCAGCAAATGATTATGATGACAGTTTGATGGTCTGCAATCAGAGATATGCACTACAGCTTTTTGAGAACCAATCAGAGTATTATAGCAAAGATTAACTGTCATCAACTTTCTTGCAAAAGAAAAGGCCTACCATGTTGAATCAACATGGTACAATTCTGCTCTATATTAACGCATCGCAACATGTTGCAAGATTGATTCTGCAGAAATTCACAGACTTGGGATGCAAGGCTTTACTGCATTCTTCAGACCCTTTGGCCACTGATTATCATTTTTTAAAGCATTTTAGCTCATTTTAAAATGGTAAAACATTTTGGTCCTAAGAAGAGAAGGAATCAGACATACGGTCAAGTCACATTGGCAACACCATTTAAGAATACCAGGTGTACCTTGTGCCTGGACGGGAAACTCGGGTTAGTATTTGGAAGCGCAGTTAAACCACTGGGTTGATGCATTCTTAGTCTTTGGTAGGATAGCCATCTATACAGCTGGGAACTGCTTGTGAAGTTCAAATTTCCATGAAACTCACTGAATTGGGTGTGTTCAGTGGTTGAGCCGGATAAAGCTGCAGAGGTCAGTAACCTTACACACACACCTTTGAAAACTTTTGTTGCATCATAGCCAATAATTTTTTTTATCAAAGGGGTATAAATAATATTGTAAGTTGATGGCAGAGATGCATAGTTGTGTGTTGAGGTGTTACACCCCTGCTGG
This sequence comes from Idiosepius hallami, assembly GCA_034780655.1. Lineage (NCBI taxonomy): Eukaryota > Metazoa > Mollusca > Cephalopoda > Idiosepiidae > Idiosepius > Idiosepius hallami. The sequence goes on from JAUZSX010248313.1 coordinate 12,423, forward strand.
ATTTATATATGGACTCTCCCAAGACGTCACTGCCACGTCACCCATTCTGACTACTAGAAGAGTCAGTCAGTTACCAGGAAGCAAGGAGCGATATTCTTACTTACATGTCTTCTCGCAAGTCCAACTATGGAAACGCAACACCATAAAACTGTGCAAGGCTTGTTTTTGATTTATTTTACCATTCTTAATATTTGTTTTTCAAGAATAAATCTTTGTTTCTGAAATAGAACATCCAAAAATCTTGAATGTAACTGTAGAAAGAAACAGTTGGAAAACTCATGGAATAAAAGAAAAAAAGGTAACAGCCCAAAATCCAGTTAACACTAAAGGGGGAGAACCAATTAAAAATAAATCAAGAAAACTATCATTGGGGATTACTAAAAAGCCAAGTGAACATTGCAGATGGAAATGCATTAAAATCACTGAAAAGAGAGATTATTTCCTAAATTTTAATCATTGCATTTGTTTTTCCCCCTCAACGCACACGGGAACACACACAAAAAACACGCACGCAAAAACGTGTGCACGAAAACACACACACTGAAAGACTGGAAACATTAAGTTAGATGCATGCAACATTTTTTTAAACAAATAGACAAGCATTTTTATCCTTTGAAATTGTTTATTAGTTGTGTAAATGTTATTTTATGGAAGACCACAGTTAATTGATCAGTATTGAAGGCTATAAAGTCATTGTTAACCACACAAGAAGCCACAACACTTTAATAGCGGATTGTCTTAATTTAGTATAAGAATAGAATTAATTACAAGAGAAAAATAAATGGTTTGGTGATAAAAATGGACAACAATTCAGATTTCATTAAAATGGATGTGTTTTTCTCATGAGAGTTATTAAAATTGTCCAGTTTAATATGTCCAATTTGCAGTTAGAAAAATAAAAGAATTTAAATAAAATAAACCTCCATTAAGTACATATGTTTATATATACATTGATAAAAAAAAATTTGTCCCCAACATTTCAAAAACAAAAAAATTACATAACCAAAAAAAAAAAAAATAATCAGAAAGGAAGTATTGTTTATAGTTATATGCTCATCCCTCAATCTAACATTTTTCTACAATTTGAACCAATTATGTTAACAAAAAATAAGCTGTATTAAACAGATTAGTATAAAGTTTTGGTTAAAGATATTTTTTCAGAAATAAATATTATTCACCCAATGTACTGTTTTTCTAAATTATTTTAGGGTAGAGATAAATACAAATGGACCAGTTCTTTCTTCTAAAAAGATCTAAAAACAGATTAAAGAAAAGTAAATTTTCAAGTTGATGAATGAAAATAAGGAAAAGATATTACATAGATAATTTTTTCTTTAAGGAGATTATAATTTCTTTTTCTTTCTTCCCCCATAAAATATTAGCTAAAAATACTTTCTCATTTCCAAACTTCAATAATGCCTTTGGGTTCCTTGAAACTCTGCATTTTTAAATCTCACTCTCATATATAGAGAGTAACTATGACTTTCTTAAGCTTCTCCTCTTGGATAGTACTTGGTTGCGCTAGGCAGTTGCTTCAACGTGGTCACTTGCTGGATATGAGGAAGGTATGTGTGATTCTGGTCGTTGGAGTCACTATAGGGGACCCATATGGGAATCCCATGATGGCTTCGATGCAGAGTTACTCGGTCTGCTGCCCGAATCTAGCTAAGAACCGTCGGCGGCTCGGGCTGTGCCTTACAGCTCCTTGTTGGTTGGGGCCACCAACCCTGGCTGGTAGTATGATATCACGGGCCCAATCAAACAAAAGAAAAAACGCCCCCCTTCTGACAGGGGAGAGCCCAACCTTTGTTGAGCAAGTTGCTGGTGTTGCTTGTTGCCCAGTATGCAGGAGGGAATTCCCGACCACCACTAGTTTATTCAAATATCTCAAGCTTTGGTACAATAAAGACAGTATCAAAGTACTTGATAGAATTCTCATTGTTAAGGCAAGGATTAGGAGAATGGAAAATAATTCTATATTTTATCAAGCATGCATACAAAGTCACATCTGTCCCACCTCATTTCTTTTTAGAATAAGGAATGCAGAGCTACACCCTAGTCAGGGTATCGAAAAAATATTTCTAAAAGACGCAATACAGTCCTGTATCAGCAAAATTCCATCTTTAAAACAAGAATTAACTTTATTATTTGGGAACTGAGCACAATTGCTCTTGTTTTTTGATTGGATCAGGTTTTCACGTTTCATTGGTCAAACTGAGTCGGCGTGTTTGAATAAATTATGGAAGGAAAGGCGATCTAAAAAACAACACCTAATAAGCAATCGCTTTGGACATGTTACTACACCCAATCCAGAAAGCGTCATCTTCAACCATTCCCCATATAGATTATCCAAGTCAGAGATTAATGTTTTATCATATAGTCTCGACTTTTGTGTGCCATCAAAAATGCCTGATAAGGAAAATATTTCTCGGAATTTGAGGTTTTGTTTGCTCAAATATCTCAACTTGCACCCCATTCTTCCAATTCTCTTTCCACACTTAAGGTCTTTCAGTCAACTTCTCGAAGGACAGGTCTTTACTAACAATATATATTTTAAATTGCAATTAGGAAAAAAAAATCACCTGAAAATATTAGTTGACCAATATAATTTAGCACTCTCAGTCATTATATACAAATTATTTTTTTTTCTTTCTCTCTCAAGTAGAGATGGTAAAGCCACAAAGCTACAATAGTAAACCAACTCTTTGTGCCAAAGATGCTATTTTTTCCTTCTTCCCTACAGATTTTGAATGGGATCACCTCAATAGCTATTCACCCCCCAACCAACAAACATTGAATGACCCAGGTTTATAAAAAAAAAAAAAAAAAAAAAAAATAAAGGATTAATTATTAGTTTTTAA
>JAUZSX010248424.1:0-15282 GCA_034780655.1 Idiosepius hallami
ACACACACACACACAAACACACACACACACACACACACACACACACACACACACATATATATATATATATATATATATTTATTCAGGCACAGTTCATAAAAAGCAATTTCAATTTTTTTTCGTTCCTTTAAGTTCTATTTCTTCTTATTTTCTAACGAAAAAAAGTATATATATATCGAGCGTCTTCATATATATCTCTAAAATTTACTGAGTATATATATATTTGTAAATAACTAAGATGAATGTATGTTTTTTGTCTATAGAGTTATTTGTGAGATTTACTTGCTGAAGTTACAACCCAAGTTTAGCACAAGGCCATATTTATTTCCTCTATATACCTCAGCTCTTTGCATTCAGTGTTGTCCTTCACCTAGATAAATTGCTATCCCGAGTTAACCAGCCTCATTTGCCCGTGGCAGCAAAAGATGAATGTAATGGTTTTGACTGCGATTTGAACTCATGCACTACAGTTCTAGAGTGCAAGCACTTAATAATGCTCGAAACTCGCGGTCCAATAGTATTATTTATGAACCAATGAAAATCTTGCTGACAACCGGGCAACATCAGGTATACTTTCAAAATCAGGCATGAAATGATTATAATGTTTTGTCTACAAGTGTCATTATTGACTGGAAACCTGCTGCTTTGAACCAAGGTTTATTTTTTTTTGGGGAAAAAAAGAAATTGCTGCCCTTTTGACTCATTGTTTTTCTTGTATGGAAACTTTCTGTTGCTTTGAAGAACAAAAACTCTTCAAAATGAAAAAAACAAAAAAAAATGATTGCTGCCCCCCCAAAAAATGGAAACAAGAACAGGGGAGAAAAACACACACAAAAAAAATGAAAGCAAAAAAAAAAAACACTAAACAAAACCAAACACACAAAAAAACAAAAACAAAAAAGAAATAAAGCAAAAAAAAAAAAATTCAAACGAAAAACAAAGCCCCTTGTTTCTATGTTTTACTCTGCAAAAGCTATCTCGGAATATTCTTATCACGAATATTTCATCATTCGTGTTTCAACTTTTTATTTTTCTTCCAATAGAATGAAATTACATTATGTACTAAAATTCACGCAGAAATAAAACTCACCTATTTGAGTCACAAAGTGAAACATTACAGATTTTAGACAGATTGTTAAATGTGCATATGTTAGATAAATTTTGTAAAAAGGTTATATATATATATATATATATATATATATATATAATTTACAGAGGTTAAAACGGTGTTGCCATTTACCTACTATTCCAAGTTAACGAGCCCCATCTGCCTGAGGGAACCTTATGTAAATACAATGGTTTTTACTATTTCGTTTTTTTTTTAAGAATCCTGATATCTCACTAACATATTTACGGAAACAATTTCTACATTGTATTTGCTGGTATCGCCTCACGCTTTTAAGATTAAAGACGGAAACGTAGGAACAACATGGGATATTGAGCGTCAGATTGTCTTCATATTTTTCTTGTAATTACTATGTTCTGTCGACTGGGCTATAATGAAAGCTTCCTTATTATACAAGTTTTTTTTTCATGATCTAAATAACGTGTATTCCTAAAACTAGGACTGAAGCAATAGCATTATGGTATTAGTCCGAGTCTCTATCGTCAGAGAATTAGTTAAACTATTAAAAAAGATTACAATATTTTTACTCCCATAATTACTAATCAGAAAGTGCACGGCTAATTTATGCTAAAGGAAAAATAGACTATGCTCAATGCTCTAATAATGACACCAGAATTATGATTACAATTTGTCGGAGAAACTATTTTTTAATCTGTATTAATGTCTATTTTGGCATTAACACACACACACACACACACACACACACACACACACACACACACACACACACACACACACACACACACACACACACATACACACACATAGAGATAATCAGACACGGCCAGATAGACACACACACAAATATATACTTATCTCTCTCTTTTTTGTTTTGAACTGCTAAGCAGGTTAACTGCTCACTCATGTTTCAATCAAATTTTAAACAATTTTAGCCAATGTTTATTCGTGTTCAAAAATGATCGATTGCGTCAGGAATGTCAGATTTTATTAGCCTTTTATTTTTAATGTATACATTAAAATTACTCGTCACACACACATTATATTTTGTTGATCTAGCTCAGTTGGTAGTGTGTCCGGTTAATGTTAAGGTAACGTAGGTTCGATCCTCGTAATAGATATTATTTTTTGTTCCCAAAAAAATGGAAAGAATTAAAGACATGAAGGAATCTGAAATTTTGGATATGGAACATGCTTTGGTTTTCTGCTCTAAATTTAGATGCCAAAATTTCAAAGTTAAAAGATTTGACTGTTGCTGTTTTTAACTAACTAATCAACAAATTGTGGATCCAAACACTTGAGATACAGGTTATTTCGATTCACGGAAACTATTTAATTGGCTTTGACCTGGAAAAATAATTACTCAGGGGTCAAAACTTGGAATTCCATCAACCGGGCAATAAGAAAAAAATATCAATTTAAAGCAAAGCCTGGAAAAATCATGAATTATATCGAAAAATGAGACCATGGAAAGTAATAAGATTATTATAAAACTTAGAAAAGAAAAGAAAAAAAACTGCTGTTAAAACTGGAAAAGAAAAAAAACAAGATATTCTAGTAAAAAATATAATAAATTCATAACTTAAAATATTGCAGCATTCATAACTCATATATGATGTTAAACTGAATTTAAAAAATAATGCTCGCATTTTTAATATATATATATATATATATATATATATATATAAGTATTTTGATATAAGTAGAAGTATCACATGCGTCTAAGCATGTAAACATGTATAATTAATTGGCGCATATTTATGTGAGTATATGTATATGTGTTTGTGTGTATGTGTAAAGCAAAAGCTAAAAGGCATATTTTAACATTTTTATGAGATTTTTTTCAAAATAGTTTTTAATCCTGCATAGTTTTCACTTTTTGCTTTCGGGACTTCGACCTTCCTCAGGCAAAGAGTAATTGGTTGTAAACTTCATAAATATTTAATTAAGAAAAAAAACTTGTAATTCTTATATTCATTTTCATATCAATTGAGTGTGTGAATATGAATGTGTATGTGCGTTGAATCATCATATTTTAAAGTCCGTAGTGAATAGCTGTTTTTTTTTTTTACTATTTCACATCATAACACGACAAAACCCATACACATGCATAAACCTAACACCACACATTTATGTATATTTTGAATGTGTAATTTGGACCCCTTAGAATGTATTTTTATTAGCTCAGAGCAAATTGATTAGATTGACCCAGGTCCAAGTAACCTACTTCTGAAATTTCAAGTTTTTAGATAAAAAAAATGTAGGAGGAGTTCTTAAAGGTCAAATCGTCGAACTTTGACCCCTTGGACACAAAACTTTCTAAAAAAATCTGATTATTACGTTAGCCATTAATCCAGGCATGTTAAATTGCAATTTCCAGACACTAAATTAGCATAGTAATTTGGTAGAAACTGCAAAGGTCAAATCTTTGAACTTTGACATATGGATATCCGAATTTTCGACTGAAAACCAATTAAAAATGTTAATCCATGTCTTAATAACCAAATGTTAAATTTCAAGTGTTTGGACTAAGTAGTTTGGTAGTGAATGGAAAGGTCGGATTTACGTAAACATTGACTCCAATTTCCTCCTTCTAACAATTATTTTTAGAACATGAAACAAAGTAAAGTTTGACCCTAGTCCAAGTAACCTACTCTTGAAATTTCAAGTTTTTAGACCAAAAATCGTAGGAGGAGTATGGTAGAGTCCTCAAAGGTCAAATCGTTGAACTTTGAGCCCTTGCCAAATTTCGGCCTAATCAGATTACAAAGATTTTCCTGAGACTATTTATATTTTCGTCGAATTTCATGTCTGCAGACTAAAAATTGACAGAGTAAACTAATAGTAAAATGTACACAGACAGACAAAAATGCCTATAATATCTTATGTTCCTTATACAATCGACCACTTTTGAACACCCATAATCTTTTAATAATTTTGTTTTAATGAACGAAAATTTGTTGCTTTTAACAATAAATATATAATTATAATGTTTTGATGAATAAACTTGTAAATCTATATTATTTTAAAACGTTCTTTTCATCTTAGGTATAATGTTTTGCATTCTGCTACATTTTTGAAGGAATATTTGTACAATATTTTTTATAATGGCAATATTTAATGCAAGAACAAAACCACTTCCTTAGTGTCAAGCCCCAAGTACCAGCAACAAACAAGGTTACATCTACTTTCTCCTTGACTGGACACAAACCAGGCTAATGAGTTATGCCTAACTGGATTTTAAACTAGTTTTGTCTTTAGATGAAATAACTAACAATCCGAACCAACGTGGCTCATAGGCCTAAACGCGCAAAAATGAACCAAATGGTTCAATTTGTATTTAAACTTGGGCAATGCGATTACAGAGTCAAACCTTTTACCACTCCTCTACCGTGTTATCTATTTTATACATAACAGCATTCTTACATATACAGCATATCCGAAAAGTTGCCGTACAGTAGAAAAATTGTATTCCTATACGAATAGAGAACATTTACAGCATTTTCTTTAAGATAAACAATGATACCGTAAGTAAAGATAAGCTTTTTATTGGTATAAAATGTATTGTGTAAATGTTTTATAATAAGATTAACTGTTTATTAGTTTGTTTAAAATTCTATACATCCATAATGCACAGAAACTTTTTGGACATCATGTATATACTTGTATATTTGTGTATAAGATAATGTGTAAAGTGTATGTTTCTTGCGTCAGGAGATATTAGAGGGTGAAGAAGAATCCAATTATCCAAAGTGAATCGATCAATCAAGTACAGTGAGCTTCTTTCCTGTGTCAATTTTGCTTTAGACGCTGTGGATCAACGCGGATTGATGAGGGGGAAAACATTAAACCAAAGGGGATAATGATTAGTCAGGAGAACTGCAAGGAATGATTATCTGCTGAATTTATGAATCTTCCACTTATGCACATTCATTCTTAGCATAAATTTGTGCCACATTAGAACGCTATACTCGCCCTCGGACATATCTTGAGTACCCGATAATTCAAACCATTCATCACCGCGCACACGGCAATAATTCACGACACCATCGCAAAAGGCAATGGTTCAGTTAAAAACGAACCTGTTTTTATTTTAACTAGTGCCAGTACGACTATCAGAGCTATGTTATATGGGGTTGTGATCGGGATACTAACCTATAGAAGGTCGAGCCAGCTCAATCATTGAACACTCACGAGGCCAATGGCGAGTTTCGTGGGAATAGGAAATTCACAAGCGGTTCCCAGCCGGTCAAGGGATTTAATCCATGGCTGGAGGGAAATGGAGGTTCTCAAACGTAGGTATTAGCCCGCATGTGAACAAGACAGAGCAACCAGAATTCGAACACGCGCAGTGCAAATATAGAGTCCTAAGTGTCTTCTAAAAGCTATATTAAGAATCTATAACTATGAACTTAACAATATTATACAGTTATATTATTAGCAGCGACGGTGGAGCATTAGTAAAAGCTCGGGCTCTGGAATCGTTTTAGGCGAGTTCAAATCCCAGTCAAAACTATTACTTCCACTTCAGCAGCCTCGGGCAGGTGGGGCTTATTAACTCGGGAGAGCAGCTCATGGAGGTGAAGGGTAACACCGAATGTAAAAAGCCCAGGTAGGAGCACGTAAAAAATGGCCTTGTGCCAAACTTGGGTTGGTACTCACCAAGTAAATATAATATAGTTATATTATTAATTGCCTTTTAAGGTGACGATTTCAGTCATAATATTTCAGTATTAGTAGAATTCAAAAAAACTAAAATAAACAGGTAGCTCAAATGTTTAATTTGATTTATTCTAATATATCAAATAAAAAGATATATCTACTTGGTCAAGACACAAGGCCAGTTTTACGTGCTCATTATATCGCTGGACTTTTGTTATCAATTTTAAGTTTCACCTAAATGAGTTACTCTACCTGAATTGACGGGTATCATTCGACCAGCATTTTGGAACCTTGTTATCCTTTATATGTAGATGTGTTACTTTCCTTGGTTAACGAGCCCATCTGTCGGAGTCAGCTGAAAGAGAATGCGATGGTTTTTGACTAGAATTTGATTTGAAATTGTATAATACGATGCTAGAGCTGAAGCTTTTACAAATGCTCCGCCATCAATAGCCATATATTCCGAGTAAAAGTAATGTAATGATAATGAATGCCGTTAGTTAATGAAGATAAGTCATAAAATTGAAAAAAAAAACAAGAAAAAAAAAACAACAGATTTGGGTTAAGATTGGATTTTAGAATAACAGGCAATTCTGGAAAACGAAACGAGAATCGTTTTTTACTTTAATAAATGGTTTCTGTGTTTTGGCATTTTTGGGGCAAATGGTTTACAGTTAAATTTCATAAGGGTGTTTTGGGTTTTTGGGAATTTGGGAATTCGGTTTTTTTATATTAAGAAGAAAGTAAAAATTGAAATAAAATTCTGAATGACACGTATTGTATTTTAATCTTTTTTAAGATATATACATTTTAAAGTGTCTAGGCGAAGACTGTCGATACAAAAACGAGCTTAGAGAGGAAGGATGGAAGTTTTTTGGCATCTTAGATAAGATAGAGATAAAAACCTCATTGACATTTTATCTCCAAGATTCGTAAGGAAATAAAAATATAATGGTATTTTTAAGTTCGTTTGTTGATTTATTCGTTTTTATTATAAAAAGAACTTCGTATTTTAAAACACAAATATACTACACCAATGCAAATTACTGACACCGGCCAAAGAATGGCAATAAAGCTTTTGAAGATTGTAGTGATAGAGTGAAATGAAACACATTCATCTATGGCCATGGGGGTAAGAAGAAAGACTTTGGATAAAATCTCTGCTAGTATGTATAATCAGTGCCGTGCTTAGCCACCCAGTGGTCCTGTTGCAGAGTACATCTTGCAGCTCCTTTCCCCCCAAAAAAGCCAAGTGCAACCCCTGAACATACTGGATCCTTCGACTATATATACATACATATACAAATATATATACCGAGAGAGAGAGAGAGAGAGAGAGAGAGAGAGAGAGAGAGAGAGAGAGACTAGGGGAAAGAAAGATGGGTTGATAGATGCATATTTTTTTATAATGATTTTTTAATTAATTCTAACAATGAATTATTTTGGTAAATTTTTGGATCGCAATCTCTGAAGCCCAAGTTCCAAGCATTGGATGACTTAATGGGAGTTGATATGCTGGTTAAATGAATAAATAAATAAACAAATAAACTTAAGGTTTATCTAATATTAAAAGCAATGATAATTTCATCTTATTGGTCTAGACATGAAATGGTAATTATTAATGGATCTGTCCTAATCAAAATGAATAGGCATAACATATCTTAATAAAAATATAGTAAAAGTTATAAGATAACAATAACATTATGCATTATTTTCTTTTTATCATTATGTTTACAATTTAAAAAAAAAAGAAAAGAAATATTGTATGGATGATATTTCATTAGCGTACATTATCTTCTTCTGTAATAAAGATGATTGAGCAACATTAACACTATTTTGACAGACTGTGTATACTAATCATAATTGATTTTATAACGTAAATGTAAGAAAAATTAATAATATAGAGAATGTAAATCGACAGGAGGAAGTAAATTGATCGTTGTTGAAAAACAGGTCACTGTACGGATCTGAAAATTGACATTTGATTTGTTTATGAGTTCATAAATTACATAAAAAGATAAGGAGAAACTGAACAAATAAAAATAAACGACGAAGATAAAATTATTATTTTTTTCTAATTTAATGATGATTTATGACTTTTTTTTTGGTTTGGTTGCCATTTTGGCTTTGCGAAGACATTTTGTTTTTGGTTATTTGGTATTTTAAGTTTTTTTAATTACTTAATATTCAATTATTTTGTTTTTGGTTAACTTATATTCTATAGATTTATTTTTGTATCCAATATCATTCAGGATTTTATTTTTAATATCTATTTTGATGAAGAACGAATGAAATATTTATATTTTAATTCATTAGTTCATTTGAAAAGAAATATTCTTCAGAGTTAACGTAGACCTTATCATTCCTATGTCAAAATGAAAAAAAATGAATAAAACATATAATATTCAGTTCTAACAGAAAAAAAACTTCATTCTGGTAACTGAATCAATTAATTGATGAGTTGAACTATTTTTTTATTGGTTTCGAGATGAATTTCTCACTATTTTTTCTTGTTTCAATAAAGATTACCAGTGTACATTTTCTGTCAACAATAATTACTTATTTTAAAATAGTTAATATTAGCTTTTTCTCAGATAGATCTAATCAAAATTCTAATTAAAATCTAATCAAGATATTTAGACACCAGAGGAGTAACATCATAATTCATCCTCTATAATAATTTCCGTTGTTTAGTATATCAAATTCTATGTATTTTTTATAACTATTAGGCGAATTGGTTCTACCAATAATTGTAATATATACAAACGATCAATCATGAAAGGTTATCTTGAATGTAATAGCCCATTGTAGGTGTGTATGTAAACTACTTTAAGTAGAATTTCATTAATTAAATACTATTAACTTTCAATAATTGTTCAGTGATTCTTTAGTGATATGAAAATGTTTGAAATTTTGATTGGAATATTAGTTCCTGAATGACTTTGTCTGACTACACTAAACGAACTCATTAATAACTTAATATATATTTCTAAACAATGCAAAAATATCAAACTCGTTACTTTGATATTATTTTTTCTTAATTTAAAACTTAGTATTTCATAATTATAACAGTTTTTTATAATTTGATTATAACATTAAAATCTAATTTATTATGTATTGTATTACATTGTATTTTATTATGTATTGGATTACATTATAAATTGTATTATTTTATGTATAATTGGGAATTTAATAAAATTCTTCAACTCACAATTAGAAATCTTGAACGTATTAGCTAATTACAGGTGTGTAACAATACGTGTTGCTTTAATTAATTGTAGACAATAGGAGATTTTGTCTTTGGTTTACGAAAGTGTGAAGTCGTGAGCGGGGCGTATTATATTGACAGCCCGCAAGTAAATAGTTTTTGGGTACTTACAAACTTTCTTCACAAAAAGGTATGTTTCTTTTATTTAGGACGTCTCCGCTGTCGCTGTTGTTGGTTAGAGGGTCCTCAGCTCACCTCTCAATCGGTCTTACCTTGCTGTGTCCAATAAACTGCACTGATTCTCTCTGTCAGTATTTTTGTTTCAGTATTTCTTGACACATCTTGTTTTCTTGACACATCTCTGTTCCACTCATCGAGGCTGAAATATCAATTATTGAGAAGAGAGGCGGTAATCTTTGGTCAATCACTTTTATTAGGTTGCTTTGTGAACTGTCTCCAATTCAACGTGGCATTTTCTCTTTATAGTATAGGACGCGTCGCGTTCGGAATCAACCCGACCATTCCTGAACCTTGACAATATCGACCGACGCTGACTAGTTTATCTCCTTCACTCCTTATTTCATTACAGGTTTACTTGTAGAATATTTTAAATAAGTTACCGAAGTAGACTCAAATAAATGTTTGCGTAGTTGACAAATTTCTTTAATAACTCAGGAAACAATTCGACGTCGATTCCTCAAAGCATTAATTTCTATCTTAAGGTCGTTTAGCAGCTAAGCTGTGCAGCCCAACTAGTTGGTCGGTGTGAGGGAATGGATTATAGTGGGGATAGTGGAAAGAATAGACATGTTGCTTAATTTGAAATCTTTGATTCGACTGCTTCTATTTATGCCAAGATCCAAGTAGAGCAAACAATGAAAAAACATGTTTTTATTTACCAAATATACATATGTATACTTTCATTTTGGAAACATTCATCAAGAACGAATCGGTAGCAACAATATGTCAGACAATTTTCCCCACACTAATTTGTTTGTGAGAAATACTGATAATTACTAGTAACTAAATTATTCAACCATAGTGATAATAATTATTACTTTAATCATGCGATTTACTAATATGATATTTGTATTTAACTTGTTATCATGACGAATTGTGTGACATTCATCTGGATTTTGTAGGTTTAATCCTTAATACAGACTTTATGTTAGAATTATAGACAATTCAAAATAGACCAGTAACTTAGGGGCAGTCGAACGCCGATACTTTTAAAAAGCTACCATTAAGTAAAAACTTTTTTAACAGTTTCAATTTTGATATAAGTTGACGAAAACAAGATTTCTTCAAAAGTAAAATGGCTAGACACAGAATGGCTAGACACACGCAAAAAACATCAATCGGTTTTAAATAGAATAAAATAATAAATCTCATGAAAAGCGAGGGAAATTTGTATCCTGTAGCATTTACGTGACTTAAGAAATATTTAAAGCGACAGAGAAAATTATAGATAGATTTTCGTTGATTAGAACACATTTTCAAATATAATTTATCAAGATTACAATTATGCCTGGAAGAGTTCACCTTTAAATTATTATATTCAATATTCTAACTTATTAGAAAAAGTAACCAGTCAGTAACGGGTGTCGAGTGAATATTGGAAAATTATATTCTATATACTACCGCTCAAAATATATAAAACAGATAATCATAATAATTCAAAGTTACATAGACTTAATCTTTTATCATTGGCAAATAACAAACAATAATGCCGTTGAAAATGACGAACTTGTTATATTAATTGTAACTAATCATTTCCATTAGTTTATTAATTATACTTTATTAACGGTTGATGAAATTTTCATAAAATAGATTTTAAAATATATATATATAAATACAAGGTGATGGGCAGCGAAGTTAGAGCATTGGAAAAAGCTTGGGCTCTCGAATCGTGCTACGCGAGTTCAAATCCCAGTCAAAACCACTGCATTCACTTTTCGGTGCCTCGGGCAGATGGGGCTCGTTAACTTGGGAGAGCATCTCCTCTAGGTGAAGGGTAACACCGAATGCAAAAAGCCCGGGTAAGAGCACGTAAAAATGTGCTTGTGACGAACTTGGGTTGGTGCTCACCAAGTAAATATAATATAAGGTGCTATTTTCGTTTTAAAAACACGATAATAAATGAACGCATGTCGCATGCAACTTATCAAACTTGTTTGAGAAATTTTCATAAACCTGTAAAAACTTAACTAAATAAAGAGATAAGGGGTGCAAAGGACAAACACTCAAGATGAAATCCATGTGGTTCCGTTACGCCCACAAGCGAGCTAATACTATTGGGATACCCTCTCATTCCCTCCAACTAAAGGTTAAATAGAGAAACTTATGTATTCAATGCATTGTCAAATGAAAAAATGTTTATAAAAATGATAATTCTCGGCATTTGATGACAAAAAGGTTTTATATGCCTTAAAAAATATAAAATAAATTAAATTTGTAAATAAATAATTGTAGTATTATTGGTAAAAAGCGTATCATTAAATTATTGAATGAATCATGTGCTGCCCCCTCCACAAGCAAAGCTTGACGAACTCTGCCAGGACAGTCAGTTTTACTAGCATTCAGAATAATGATAATAATAATAATAATAATAATAATAATAATAATAAACGTCTTGATACTATTAATATTTTATTCGGAAAAAGGTAAAAAAAAAATCTGAAAATAAAAAAACATAATAAGTTCACTGTTATAAAAAAGGGAATAAAAACAAATAGGAAGAAAACGAAGCAAAGCAGAAGAAAATAAAAAAGAAGAAAGAGAAAAGAGTATTTATGAAGTTATAAGAGAAAAATTACGAAGAAAAAAATAAACATACCGTGATAATTGTAAAGGCTACTTGTTTCTAAATAAAAAGAGTTTTTGAATAGCGTCTATAACTGTCGGTTAAAAAGAACGCTAGCTTGAAATTAAACAGAAAGAAAGAAAAGAGAAAAAAAGGACGAAATGCAGTGAACCAACAAAATATAAACAATAAGAAAAATGGTGAAAATATTAAAAGTTCTTGGACAAAAGATGTTCCAGATCAAATCTATTTATGTAAATAAGCAATAAAATAAAAATTTAGCTGTTATAGAATAAGCTATGCTATATTTCTGACATCGAATTAAATTTTTGACCTATCAAAAATAATTTCTCTAAGTGTATTTACTATATTGGAGATAATTCTATTCTTCTGAATATAATATCTCAACTTGATTATTTTCAATATTAGATTATTCACTGGGTTATATATAACAATGACTATCCATAATTTAGACTATTCATTTCCTTTTTTCATTGTTTTTTCTTTCAATGAATTTAAACTTTGTTTATTATTTTTGGTCTATAAACCATTGGACATGAGCCTGGAGATTAGAACATCTCATTGTATACGTAGGGTAAATTTAACCCGATCAATCTGAGAGCAGGAAGGAGATGCTTCACCCTATTTTAGAAATCCTGATTTACCCTTTTCTAACTACACAAAATCTCAGACTTGAGTCCCGACAACAGGATTTTCTGCTGTTACTAATACTACAACTACTAATATCGTTGCTACTGCTGCTACAGCTACAACTGTTATTGTAATATTTTTGGATAAATTACCACTACAATTGATTTCATGCTAAAGAGAATAGAACAGAAGCCAAGAAACATAGATCTATAAAATGGCTCTGAATGTAGCAGAATAGTTTAACGGTTTCTTAGAGTTTTTTTAAAAATATAATTTATCAATTTCTTTAAACTTCTTAAAAGGCACAAATGTTAAGAGGCGTGGTATGATTATTACAAATTTATATTCCCTATTCTACTCTATTAAATACAGAAGACTATTTATAAAATGGAGTTTTGGTTTTGTTTGATTTATTCTTAAGTCTTAGAAAACAGGAATCAATAGCGCCGTCGAAAATGGAGACATTGTCATGTGTTAGTTTTTACCAAAACTTTTTTCTTTCCCTATTTTTGATATTTAGTTTTTGTTTTTCCTAACATTCTTTCTTTCTGCTTATTTTCTTAGTTTTTCCCCTTTGTTTGCTTTGTTTCTTTGTACATCACATCCTTTGTCGTTTTTATGTCTTTCATTCTTTCGTTCTTTCATTGTCAACAATCTCTTTCTTTTCCTTTCATTCATTCATTAATTCATTCAATATTCCTTCTTTTTTACATCTTTGTCATATCTTATTCGTACCTTATTTATCTGTTTTCTTTCTTTCTTTCTTTCATTGTCAACTATCTCTTTCTTTTTCCTTTCATTCATTCATTCATTAATTCATTCATTCAATTTTCCTTCTATTTTACTTCTTTGTTATGTCTTATTCGTACCTTAATTATGTGTTTCTTTCTTTTCTTTTTCTTTCTTTCTTTCTTTCTTTCATTGTTATCTATCTCTTTTTCCTTTCATTCATTTACTCATTCATTCATTCATTTAATTTTCCTTTTCTTTTACTTCCTTGTCATGTCTTATTCTTACTTTATTAATATGTCTCTTTCTTTTTTTTTCTTTCTTTCTTTGTTTATTCATGCATTAATCTGTTCCCCTCTCTTTTTTTTCTAAATCATTCTTAATGAATTAGTTCATTTTTCATTCATTTATTCCGTTTTTCTACCTCTAATTCATCTATCTCCCTTTCTTTCTTTCTTTTCTTTGTTTCTTTATTTCATCCATTTATTGGTTTTTCCTTCCTGTCATTCTTTCTTTCTTTCTTTGTTTATTCTAGAACTTACCCAACTTTTAAAATCGTAATACACATTATACATTTAAATCAATCCAATAGTTGGTACCCTTAAGAAAAGACGCGATTCCTCTAATAACCATATCTTCTAGCCATATGCTGAACATCTTTAATTCTCTGTCTAAAAAAACAAAAACAAAACAAAACAAAAAAATAAAAAATACAAAAATGACATAAATAGTAGTTGTCAAAAAAAAAACAAAAAAAAAAGAAGCTCTTGAGTTATACACCATTAGAAATTCCAACCAACCAAAGAATCAACCAAAGGACAAACAAACCTACGGACCAAGCAAATAGCCAGTCAACCAATGTAACAAACAACCAACGAACGAACGAACCAACGAATTAACGAAAAAGCCTGCTAGTTTACTACTCAGCCAACCAACAAACAAACAATCTCACATCCATTTGCTAATTTTCTTTTCTTTAGATATAGACCAACGAGAGTGTGTGTGCATGTGTGTGTGTGTGTGTGTGTCGGCATACTAACCCATGCAGGTTTAGCCGGCTCAACCACTGAACACACACTATTCAGTGTTGAGTCTCATGGGAATTTGAACTTTACAAGCAGTCCTCGCCTGTCTAACCAAAGACTAAGGGTACATCAACCAAGTGGTTTAACTGCGCCCCAGACACTAACCTGGGTATTTCCAGCCCCAGCGCAAGATACGGTACCTGGTATTCTTATATGATACCCCAACTAGTGACCAGGCTCGACGTTGCTTAACTTCCGTGATCTGACGGTAACCGGTGTCTCCAACACCACTTGACCAACAAGAGTATTGATACCTGATTGTCACTCTCTTAAAACTGAAAAGCAATGAATAATTATATTCATAATAAAAAAAGAAAACTTATTGAATCAAGACAACCATATTCGTAACAAAACAAATGAAACGATAAAAAAGTAGTTTATTGAATTCACACAAAATTATAAAAACCAATAAAGGTCACACGTATTGTCCACCATACACTTGAACTTTAACCATTTATATTCATCAAGTAGTGCGTAGTTTAAGTATCAGGCACTTACACGATCGCTCCAACCCATCTTATCGGGTTCGGAACAACAGAAAATCTTCTTTGGAATTTAGCTTCATCGCCAGTCTTTCCTTCTTCGTCTCCCTGCCGGTCACGTGTTGCGGAAGAGTTGTGTTGGCAGGCAATGTTTCAAATTATTATTCATAGTCGAGTCTGCTTTGGGGTTCCCTCTGAAAATAGCAGACTATAATTGAATATGGAGACGCTCTTTGAATTGAAGAGAATAATAGAGGCATTGCAAGAGACAATGAGAGAAGGACAAAACCTAGGGGCAAGGGACGAGAGATCTCCCTCTTTCTCACTCTCTCTCTCTCATATATATATATATATATATATATATATATTTGCAAATACAAATGTATTCACATATATTCACATATATGCACATATATATGTAGGCAGACATATATGTATATATAGAAACGTATATGCTTAAATTTATACGTATATATGTGCTTGCATGTACATACACATTAAATATTTAATGTGTATGTACATGCAAGCACACACACACACACACATATATATATATACATATATATATATATACGTAT
>JAUZSX010248535.1:0-15282 GCA_034780655.1 Idiosepius hallami
AGTTTAGCTAAAATTGACAGACACAAAGGCTAGTTTTATATTAGACCTGTAAAAGGAACTGAGCTTCTGAGAGAGGCTTGGGTTTTGAAGGTTTCACAAACTGAAAGAAAAGGTTTTTGTTTTGTCAGTAAATAAAACATAAAAGAATGTTATTAACCACTTCTCAATCAATTTCTACATCTGTTTTTTATGTTTTATTGCGTTTTAACCATAATTGTATTGTCAAAGTTTAAGGATAAATTAGAAATCTATTACTTTTTATAGAAATAAAATCTATTTTTTAATATCTAACTTTTATAGAAAAAAAAAACTTTTATTAGACCTAGTTGCTCTGTTGCATTCACTTTTGAGATAGGTATGTACCTCCATATTCTTTCTAGCAATGGGTTAAGTAGTGAAACTACTATTCTTCTAAGAACCTCTTAATATATAAAAAAAGGATTTTACATGACATTAAATGAGAAAAAAGTTGATATACAGATACCCACTTGTGTACAACATCCTTTTTATCACGCGGTTCTGCCAGACGCGTGTATAAATTCCATCTATCTTTTTGGCAAGACTAAAAAGTTTACAGGCACATAGGAACATATCATCTGATCACAAGTAGTTAAAAAAAAGCCCTCCTACCAAAAAAATCAATTAACACAACAATTTTAGTTTAGCAGTTTGTTTAAAGGGTTTTACATTTTTTTTGTAGAGAAAACAGTTCATTGACTGTAAATAGAAATGTAAATAGAATTTTGTATATTTCAAAAATTTAAGAAAGATATAAAATAAAAATCCTTTTAATTGAATAAGGAACATTTTCAGAGATTATTTTAATTTATTTGCTATTGAATAATTTAAAACTAAAATCCCTTGTGGCAGAACATATAAATACTTAGACTTTAAGATCATAGTATGTGAGTTCAAATCCCAGTTGCTTCATTTTATTCATAATTGAGTGAATAACCTTGGAAGAGGTATGACTCCCATTTTTTCTCCCCCTCTATGGATCAGATTGTGCAACTAGTGTTATTTAAATAATTGGTCTCTGAAACAGACACAATTATTCCCTACAGTAAATGACTGAAAAGGTTGATATGCAATTGAACAAACCCAACATTAAAATATAAAAAAATTAAAAAACAGGCTTTACAACTGCAGTCTTCGCTATCTTCTTGCATTTTGTCATATTCAACAGGGGAAAAACAAGTAAATCTTCACCTTCCAATGCTCCAAAGTAAACCCAATAACAACCTCTTTTTAATCCTTGCAACATATCCCCAAAGAACATATGTGCCTGTGACATTGAGTTCTTCTAGTAATTGAATTCTTCTGGACATTTTATATTGCTTATCATCAGTGGTTCAATTGAAAATGCTTCCAGAAAATTGTCAGATCCAGATGTGGATCTTAGAAGCCAAACTGATACTGTATTATTATCCTGCTGTCTGTTCCAGGATGACACGTCAGGTCTTATCTATGTGGCCATTTCCAACTGCAATGAATCACCTAGAAGAAGACTGCACACAAAGCAGACACAGCTCCCCAATAATTGCATTTATAACTTACACGTCACTGACTCATCTCTAAGTTAACCTAATCATAGGTGCACTTTTACATAGTGAAGCTGAACAAGATTATTTGCTTTTACCAATGAAAAAATAAATAAATAAACCAGATGACATTAAATAAAGGAAAACATTGTTCTGTTGATAAATCTTGTTGTTTGGGAATCTGGTTGAATAAGGTTTTTAGAATAAAAATGGAGCTTGTTTTGATTTTTTTATTTTTTTATTTACTTTTTTTTGTAATAATCCATTTTACAATCTTTACTGTTTATTTCATGTCCATGTTTTATTCACAAGAACAATAAATCATTTATTAACTATCCTTTTTTGATAGAAACATAATAGTTGTTTTTCGTATGTTCTTGCTGAAGATGACTCATTATTTATGGTTTGTTGCCTCCAAAGGAAACTTTTTTGATATAAGAACAAAAATCATTGCTTTTTTTTTAAATTCATATTATGGAAAAGTAAGTTTTGGAAATATACCATTCAGCAAGAAACTATTATATTAATCAGCAAATATAAACTTGACTCCTTAATTTACAATATTTTAAAAATATTTGTTGTTTGTGTTTTTTGCTTTTTATTGGAAAGCACTTTTAATTACTCTAAACTGCCAAGATAGATTAAATAATTACAAAATAATTATTTGTATCATATACATAATATTTTTCATTAATAGAAGAAATAGGAAATAAATTCCGACAATGTATGATAGAAAAATTATTAAAAAAACAAAACAAGCAAATAGTTAACTCTGATGCATTTTGGAATTTTTCTTCATTGGGGCACATAATTCTAAAATAATACTACATTGGAAAATTCTATATGTAAGATTTTTCTAATTCTGCTAGCTACTGTACTCACCACTAGTGGAAACTTTTTTTAAAAAGAATACTATTAATGTAGATTGCCTGCTCTGACAAAAGAAATTCCATTTTTGTTAGAGCAACAGACTTTTTCTTTCTTTTTTTCTATTGGTAATGGCAGAGGACAAATAATTTAAATTTGAATAAAAAAAATTAATATACCCAGTCAAGCAAGATACGGGGATTAAACTTGTGGCCCATATTTATGTTTTCTATAAAAGATTTCCCTGCCTTGCCATTTCACCCCCTCTATCTATGTTTTATATTTTAGTGATTATCAAGCATTTCTATGAATTCTAAATTTGAATGTAACCAAACAGGCAAATACCATTTTTTTAAAATAAATGAATTAAGTTATAATTTTAAACACGATTTTTTGGTTAAATACCTTCAATATTATGTTATTTTTAAGTTGGAAATTTTTTCTTTCACACTAATTTATATTTGGCTTTAAAAGACAGGACATAATTTAGCTTATTTAATGAAGCCAGAATGAACAAATTCCCACTTTTGAAATTACTGACTAGAGACCTGACTACTGTATTACTTACTGCTGCTGTTGCTACTACTACAACTGTTGCAGAATTATTTGGATTAATTACTGTTCTGAATTAAATTAATTTTATTCAGGTTCAATTTCATACTGAGGAAGATGGTACATGAATCTAAAAAAAATTTTCTGTAATTTTTATATAAAATCTTCTTGAAACATTATTGAAAAAAAAATGCTAATAGATAATTTTTTTCTGTAGAAAGAGATTAAGAATACAATCCTTTAAAATTCATTAACTTTCCTGTAATCCAACCCTTTGATAACTTCTATGTTACCGTTCAATATTCTTGACATTTTTTTTTGGTTAAATAAGAAATCCTAATTATAAATCTATTATGTTCTTCTTATTTGATTGAAATAAATGATGACTTGTAAAATAGTAACAAAAAAAACCCAAAAAACAGCTTTTGATTTTTCAAGAGAAAAAAAAAGTTGTACTTAAATTTCCAATAAGTGATTATATCTTGGAGACAGTAGCTCAGTCGTCATTCGTGACAAAACAAATGTCATTTTATTGATTTCTTTTCAGAATCAAATAGATTTTACAGATTCTTCATTTAAAACAAGAAAAAAAAAAGATTCATGAAATAAAATTTACTGAATCAAATAAGTATATTATTGGGAAAAAATGTTTTATGAAAGAGCTATTGTCAAGCTATATCTAAACAAAGAAAAGAAGTTTTAAATAGAGAAATAATGTACTAAAAAAAAATAATACATTACAATCTATCAACAGGGAATTTTATTTTTGTATTGTCATTCACAGCATTAGCTTTCTGTATTTAGATAAATTCAGTTCCTACTTTTTATTTCCATTATTATGAAATTCTTTTCTTGGATTGTTGTTCTGAATACAAGCCAGAATACAATTAAAGTTTTAAAAAAACAGAATTTTGCCTTCAGTTTAAACGGTTTAACCGTTAATTAGATGGGGAAAGTAGAATTAGTTGGGAAAGGAGTCAAATTCGAATTGACAAATAGATATTTCATTTTATACAGTTCTAGCCCTGTCTTCCAATCAGGAAATAATGGTTTTCATTTTCAAATATAAGATCTTTAGTGATATATAAAAGCTATAACCTATACATTAAAATTCTGTGAACAGTTACTGTTTTTTTATCTTTTAACTTGTATGTGTGTATTAACTTGCTATTCTATTAACATAATGTATTATAGAAAAAAATTTGACTTTGTTCCTTGCTTAATTTTTCAATTATGTTCTTTGAAGGTGAAAAGGAGAAGCTAAATAATTTTTCCATACCTTGGGAATCATCCGAATATAAGACGAGAGTGTTTTTTTTTATAATCTTTTGTTCTATAACTAAGAAAATGAATTCATTCAATGAGCTTATGATATTCTGGATTCTTTTTCATTCACATTGAGTTTATCCATAGTTTTATAAAATTTTCAGACATTTCCTTTTCTTAAGTTGCAATAACTTATGTTTTATACCTTTCTGTGTTTTGGAATCAACTTAAATGGGTTACTCTTTTATGTTAACAAAATGTAAAATTGTTAATTTGTTAAAAATTAATGTAATGGTTTAACTTAGAATTAACCTCATATTATAATTACAAAATTTATGCATTTAGTCTCTTATCCACTACAACTGTATGGAGCTAGCCTTTCTTAAATTATGAAAAATACAAGTATGTATGTATGTATGTATGTATGTATATATATATATACATTGTGTGTGTGTGTGCATGTATTCAATTATCTACATATGAACACATTCATTTGAATAACATTATACTTGAAGATTTTCAAAATTCCATTCATTTTACTTATTAGTGTAAATGCTTATCAAATTGGTCTCCATAGTCTTGTTCCATTTAGGAATTTCTTTTCTTAAAAGTTCTTCAAACTTTAGTTTAGAATTAGACAAAAAAAAAAGATTCATGAAACTTTCTGAGATGAATTTAGAGATCGTTTGGATAAGCTTGGAGATTGCCTTCTCAACCTTGAGAACCTTCTTATCAATTATGGCCATGTTCTTATCAAGCTTGGAGATCTTCCTATCAAACTTGAGAAACCTCTTGTCAAGATTTGTGACCTGGTCAAGGTTGGCGACAAATTTGTTAAACTTGCTGACCATCTTGCCAAGCTTGCCAACAATTTGAGATAGGGGACTGATGTAGATTTGTTTTGAGTGAATAGATTTCAAATGAAATATATTCAGATACTACAGGCTTTATTTTTTATATTATTTTTTTTTTACAAGAGAAATATAAAGAATATTGAATATAACTTATATTCTTCTCATGGTTAATAAATTTGGATAATCTACCTATGTAGTTAAAACAATAAATTTCACTGAAAAGGGATCTTATTTTGATATGAAATGTTTTTTTATCAGGAAGACATAGAAAAAGGCCTTAAAGCATATAAAACTAAAGAATTGGTAAATATGATAACCCTAAAACTAAATATAGCACAAGATTTTTAAAACTAAAATAATAGTTTAAAATATATCATTTAATAAAAAATATAAATGTTACTGATTGCAGAAAAGTCCTATTTGATAGATAGAAAGTTTCAATAATCATTTACTAGTTTGATCGTAAAAAAATTGATGGAGGATTTTAGTAATCCGTTGTCAATACTATTACATGTAAAATAGGCAACTTACAGAGTATGGTATAAGTAACACCTATTAAATTAATAAAATAATGTAAAAAAAAAAATTGTGTTACTTTTGTTGCATTTTCAGTTTCTCTATATTTCTATATTTTCTTTACTATAATAATCTTCTATTCTCAATTCATTAATTCTTAAAGTTATTTTTGTTGTACCCTGCATAATCAAGTTGTTAATCACTGTATTCTCGTTGAATCAGAAATTTTCTCCTTTTTATCTAACCAGGAATTTTTAACCAACACTATTTGGATTTAAACTCTTCAAGTGGATCATAGCATAATCTCTTTCCATAGTTTGAAATATCATGAGGATTATATTGCTACGTGAAACATTTTGATAGTAGTCGTTACATAAGAGTGCATAAGGAGCTACATTGGAATTCTTCGATCGGTTCCATCATTTCCATTTATGATGCACTTTGTATCTAATAGATTCTATACATCATCATTAGAATTGCAAGTTTCCTCCCAAATATTCAGCCCTGAAACTAAAGCAGGTTTATGATCTTATGATGGTCATTCTTCATGTCCTTCTATTTCAAATTGATCTGCTTTTCTCTTTTCCCCAAACCCATTTATTTTCAAGTCTTGTAATCTATATAGCCATCCCAAGAATATGGATTCTTCATGGAATGTTCTTTATGTCTTTCTTTGTTATGGTCAGTGTGGAGCCCAAAAATGAAATAAACTTACAATTTTTTTTTTGTCTTTTGTTTTATTTCCTTTTCTCCTCTTTCCCATTCTCATTTAATCCAAGAGAAATCAAAACAAGGAAAAAAAGAAAAAAAAAAATCGATTTTTCTTAGGTTTTGTACAAAACAGAAAATAAAAAGACCGTAAACTAAATTCGAAATGTCTAAATTTCCAACATGAAGAATTGTGCTATTCTTTATGCTTTTTACTGATAGTCAAAAGATACATCAAGTTGGAGAAAGTCCAACTAAATAATTTTATAGACAATCCACAACCAAAATTTTGTATCCTTTTGTTGCCCACTATAACTTGTGAACTTCATATTTTAACATTGGAGGAATTCTACTTGGGATAGTGACAGTCGGCTTTCAGAATCATAATACATACACAAGTTTAAATCCTACTCATTCCATTTATTTTCACATTTGGGCTAATACTTTTGGGAAAGGTATGAATCCCCACACTACTCCCAGCTATGGATTAGATAGTGTGTATTGTGTTATAAAAAAAAATAAGCATGGAAAAAAGGAATGTTTATTAGAAAAATTGATTTAAAAAAAATTAAATAACCCAAAAAGTTTGATATCCTGTAAAACAAACATTTCAACATTGACATAACAATTATTTTCATAATTATACTTTAGAAGAATTTATTTGTTAAAAACTTTGAGCTAAAGCATTTTTTTTTGTTTAATCATTTAACGCTTCATAATTATGTAGAACTATTTTAATTATTGGGATGAATGTCCTTGATATACTAAACACTGAATTTTGATAACTTCATGGAAAATGACATGTGTAGATACCTTGTGTTGTTCAGATACTATCTTATTTTTACATATGTTTCATGAATTTTAACAACATGTATTAATATAAGTTCTGTTTACATCAACTAAGTTTCAAAAGAAAAGAAAGTGGATGTAAAACAGTTTCAAAAGGAAAGAAAGTGGATGTAAATGCATATATACACATATATTTCAAATGGACTATATTGCTGTAGTTGTCCTGTTTTGATGTTTTTGTTTTTTCTTGGCTAGGCATAATTCGAAAATTGTTGAGTTATGATTAATGTATAGGCCAAAGTAAAGTCAGGATTGCTGAAGCTCCGAGTAAAACGACAAAAATAAGAATAGATATATCTATGTTTTTTTTTTCAGGCATGAGAAATAATTTTTCTTTTTTGATAAAAGGTTGCATCAATATCTTTAGAAGGATTTAGAATCTGAGCTAAGTTGAATTTTGGAAAAAGAAAAAAAAAATTTTTTTTTTAAATAATTTTTATATTTTTGCCTGTGCATAAAAGAAAAAGGTAAAATATAATGCATAACTGCCTGTGCAGCATGCATTCTTTACGTTTGAATAAATTCAAGTGGTTGTGGAAAATGGAATTTTCACCTTTGTTTTAGCAAAATTTTATATATACCTTCAGTTTCATTATTTTTTAATTTTTTTCAAGTAGGAATTATTTGAAACTGAGAAAACAACACTTTATGTAAGATTTTAAATGGTTTATTTGTTTGATAGAAAAAACAAAAATGATTATTTTAAAGAGGATTAAATATTAAACCTGTATAGTTTTGCGAGACAATAATTTCTAGTATATTCATGTAGTTTTCTTAGACATTTACCCAGATTTATCATATTTGATTAAAAGATATATTAACATTGAATTGAGAGAGAGCCAAATCCATAGAAAATCAAAGTTAACAGATGTGTTTCGAAAGATTCTCATATGACTAGAAAAGGAAAAAAAAAGTTCATGTAACAATGTATCAGTTGCTATTTCAAAGAAAGTTATAAGTAAATGTCTGATTTTGATTCAGACTGACAAATCTGATAAAGATCAATTTAGTTTAAACTATGGAATCAGGACTTAGTGATTATAACAAGCAGAGAAAAGTCTTAAGTCCATCTGCTGATCTATGGTTTGCATTTATAAATTTAAAGTTATCTGTTGTTGCTGGAGATTAAACAGGTTTCCAGTTTGTCTAAAATGCAGCAGAATACTGATTACATGGACATCACTGTTCACATACAGATCAAGTGATATCCTGAACAGGGATGGGATGCTCAAAGCATTGGTACAAAAAGATAAAAATCAAGTTTGGACAGTTACAAAGCTCATAATTGTCATTAATAACCAAGACTCATCATGGTTCCATGTTTCTTGAGATTCCTATCCTGAGGATCTTGTTCATTGCTGTTAAAAGTACATTTAGAATGGTGGCAACTATGTAGAAAATAAATAATACCTGAGGTAGGTTTAAAGGTATATTGGCTGAAATGTGAAAATAGAAAAATGATGAGAGTAGTGGTTTTAATGACACAAAAGATTGCTTATTTTAAAGGTACCATTCTTATCTCAGTAGCTTTTCAACTTTTGGAGTTAAGTTTAAAAATAGGGGTCATAACTTCTTGATCTACCTTTGTAAATTGACATTCAGTTCATGATTTCACCAAAAGGAAGATATAGCCAGCCTCTGACTGTCACTATAAATGCCTCAGGAATCCCCTTAGAGTTCAAGTGAAAGCTAGACAATGATTTTGAAGTTGAAGAAGTATTTCTTTTCAAAAGGAATAGATAGATAATATTGTACTTATCTACATTAGTCAAGTAACACCTATCAACTTAGTAAATAGAAACAAAGTTGTTGAATATGATGCAATAAATGGATAAATACTAGAACCTTGTGTTCGCTGAAAAAGAACTATTTTTTACATACTTTTAGGCACTATGAAGGCAAAGAAGAATATGGTTGATAAATGAGTGAATGTGTGTGTGTGTGCCTGTGCGCGTATGGATATATATATATATATATATATATATATATATATATGGTGTCCAAAAAGACAGTGTACCCTATGGGTATAAAGAAATTTAATAGAACTAATAAACAGTAAATTTTATTATGAAACATTTACACAATACAGTCTCTACTGATAAAAAGCTTTTATATATTTATTATAGTATCACAGGTTATCTTTTAGGAAATGCTAGAAATATCCTCCATTTATCATTGACATAATTTTCTATTGCACAGCAATTTTTCGGAAACCCTGTGTATAACCAGACATGCACTCACAACGAGAGGAAAAGGCAAAACTAAAGATCTGTCATGAGATAGTTATAAATCATACATTTACACCTGTTCTTTGTTAGCAGGATAAGGACAATTTACCTTTGGCAAATATGAATAGAAAAGAAAGTCACTGGTTGCTATGAATTAAGATGACCAACTCCTAGGATCAAAGAGCACATTTAGATCACTGTGTGGAGAAAAGCAAACATGTACACGAAAATGCCTAAATACAGAAATGTAAATCTGATGATAGCCAGCTGATGCTAAGAATTTCATTTTTGCAAATAATAAGGTCTTTGTATAGACAAGTTTTGGTCTCTAGGTAAAGAGTCGAAATTTTCTTACAAGAGACAAGATAAATCATTAGAATGAACAGATTACATCTTGAAGTCTGCAGATATATGACCACAATGAGAATGTGTGACAGTATTTAAAATCTTAAGAACTTTGAATGCCCCCACCCCAGGCATTTGTGTGAGTGCGTCCCCAAACTATAGCATTATAAAATATTACAACCGCATTATTTGTAGAAATAAATTCTTAGTATTGTTTATCTACCACCAGATTTACATTTAGGCATTCTTGGGTTTGTTTATTTTCTCGACACAAACAGCAATCCAATTGTGCTCTCTTTGATCTGCGAGGTTGGCCATTCTAATTCATTGTGACTTTCTCTTCCATTCACGTTTTCAAAAAAAGTAAATTGGCTTACCCCTTTGAATTGAATAAAGGGTTTTGTCTGAGATTCTATAGTGGCTTATGATTATGATGACATGAAGCTTCCAAGTACCACTTAAAGAAGAATGGAAGTTATATCGGCAAAAAGATGTACATAACAACCAAGATGAGAACAATCGTCCAAAAACTGTGTAGTCACTTAATCAGGCTTTATTTCAAGGATTGTCAAATTAAAGCTACCATTCATTTTATTTCTTCAATAAACTATTTCTTAGTTAAAAGCAGAGATATAGATATTACATATCTATCAATGAAACAAGGTGCTCTTTATAGTGTATACACCACTTTAAACAATTGAGAAATTTATGTTGTTGTAATGGAAAGTTGAACCTTTTATCCATAATGAAAGTGAAAGAGGATTGAGGTTTTATAATAGTTTGGTTCTGCTTTATAGATACTTGAAAAATAAAATGGTATTGTGATTGGGGTAAGTATTAAACAAAAATAATGAGAAAGCATCAATAAAGATATTTACAGGGATGATCGAGAAGGTAAAATCTGTTCAAACCATATTAGTGTTAGGCTTTACTTTAACAATACACTTACTTTAGTTCCATTGTCCAGAAGTGACTGATCACCGTAGGGTCTTGTTGGCTGATAAACAGCAAAGAAAGAAACAATAAAAAAAAAACAAAAAAACCTTGGTTTTCTTCCTTTGGTTAGCTCAATAATATACAATCTTTATTATTTCTTCATTTTGCTTTTACATCCTTTTATTTATTCATTTTTCTTCTTTCTTTTATTTTTATTTGTCTTCTTTCTTCTTTTGTTTGTGTGTTCTTTAACTGCACTTTCTTCATACTTTCTTCATTCTTGTGTTAATTCTCCTTGCTTTCATTTGTTTTTCTTTTTTTTTGTATTTATCTTTCACTTTTAACTTTACAACACTTCTTCTTTAGTATCATATTCATAATAATAATAATGATAATGGTAATCTTAATTGAGCTCAAAAGTAAGGGCCCAACTTTGTTTGCGAAATCTTATGGCTTCTCTTTTTGCAATGGTTCTTCATTTCCTCTAGGCTCATTTCATGTTTACCAATTGATATTTCTCCCTGCTTTGTTTGCCTCTATTGGCCTAATCAAATGTGCCTAGTCATAATCAGAAGAAGAAATTTTTTGGCTACCAAACAAATAAACTCATTTCTATTTCTCCTTTTTTCTTTTCATTGCAAAATTCAATGAATAATTCTTTGACACAATGATACTCTTCATGGCATAAGACGTTCTGTCTCAGGGGACAGTTTGACATGAAATAATCAATGCTATAATTACTTAGAATATAAAATTGATCTTAGCTTGGTTATTTCTTAGATTCCAGATTTCTATAACCGGCTCACACTTTTTTTGTATATATGTGTGTGTGTGTGTGTGTGTATTGTAGATTGAAACTCGGATGATTGTTGCTTGAGGATTAAATTAATCTCTCTTCTCATGAGAGTTTTGGTGTCAGCATCATCCATTTCTTTCCAGTTTTTATTTTTCATAAAAAGCCCTTATATCAAAAACATTCATATGAGCCACTTGGGCCACATAATATACAGTAATCTCTAAATATTCACAGATATTTGATTAACCAACTTTCTTTTTTTTGCTTTTAACCGAGAGCACATTTAAGAACCCTGGCCAATTTTATATATCAGTTGGGATCTAGGTTTTTTAAAAGATATCAGTCTCTTTATTCAAAGGCCATCAGTCATCTTGTTGAAATCATGAGTCTCAGGAGATCTTTTTATGGCAAAAGTGAAGTGATAAAAAAAGCTTATCTTCAAATTTAACAGCTTATTGCAATATCATTCTTACCTATAAAAACAGATACCAGTTTCTATCCGGATACTCTACCCCATTTTCTAGAGTTCTACTTTTATCTATATCTGCTAACCAACCAAACTGTCCATATGTCTGTTGTTTCTATTCTAACTGCCTCAAATCTCTGTTCATGATGTCACTATCCTTTAGGGTAAGTGCAGAGGTAATAGAAGATATGTTACAATAGTATAATTGCATGATTGGCAAAATGTATAAGCCAAGTATGTAAACATTTATTTTAGATTCCTGGTTAATTAATCAGAATCTGAAACCAACATGGAATGAATTATAGGTTTAGTACAATGATTTAATGGAAGCTTCAGATTTCGATAGAGAGATCCCAATTTTTCAAAAATAGCAGCAAACGCTTGAAGAAGATTAATAGTTACATAATACAAAATAATGGGTTTATAATAATTAAAATAAGGTTATGTTAAACTATTTGAATAAGTTATTTATTATAAAAAACTGCAATTATTGTCCTTGGCATATTTACCATGCATTTGTATGTATTCCAATTAGTAGAATTTAAAAATCTTGAAAGTTTTGTTTATCTTTTTCCTTCCATTTTTGTTCAAAGTGCTTCAGGTATTGACTTGTCAGCTTGGATAGTTCTCTTTCTTGAAGAAGAGTGGTAAAGCTCTAGTTATAAAAGCTGTTTCCCTGGAAGGGTACCCAAAATCTCTATACCTAATTGATTTTGTTATAGCAAAAAAAAAAAAAACATGACAAAAAACGTTCTGCATGTGTATATGAATAAAATTTTCAACTTTATCTTTTGCACTTTTACCCTAATTAGAGTGGAGGTCAACTTGGCCTGGGGGCTAGGCAGTCAGACTTTAGAATTGTAGTGCTCAAGTTTGAATTCTGGTCGTTCCATTTGTATGCTTAATTGGATTAATACCCTTGAGAAAGGTATGAATCTCCATAATTCCTCCAGCTATGCGTTAAATAGTGTTCATTGTGTTATTCAAAGAACAACATGTGGACAAAAAGAATATTAATAAAAAATTATTGTTCTCTGTATTAAATGACCTAAAAAGTTTGATAAGCCAAAATACCAAACCTACAAGGTAGACATTGATAAAAATATGCAGTTGAAAAAAATTACAAAAAAAAAAGCAATAATCAATTTCCATTACAATATGATCACCTGGAATTTATTAGGGAACTGACCAAAAGTGGTGCTTTGCTGAGTCAGCATATGTAAGCTTAAATGGATTGGTTCTAGAATGTTTTGGGATTCATTTTCATTGCTATTTGATTCTGGTTAATGATAGTGAATATCACTCTCCCTCCCTAAGTAGAATAATCTGAACTTCATCTCCTTGAACTTTTTATGACAGATTTTTTGAGAAAAAAAAAAGGAAAAAAATAGCTGTGAGATTTATTTCCTGATTCAGAATTAAATATACTTATCGAAATTTCTTCTTTTCTGATTTACAAGGAACTGAAGGACTTGTATGAATAAGAATAAAAGCATCAATAAAGAATTGCAACTCTCTTTATTTTTAACTGAGATTGATGATACAAACAGTGGCTCCTGCTGCATGCACCCCCTGTTGTCAGCGACCACCTTTTCTTAATGAATGTTTTTCTATGTATGAATGATTTATTGATAAGTATGTATCAGCCTTTAGTGAGTGACCATCTGCTGTGTGCAACCGGCTTTTGATCGGAGTATTAGCTGAATGTCTCATGAATTTGTCTATCTATATGTACATCTTTTTCTGTGTATATTGTCTCTTATATACTTTTCTATAATTTACATCCAAATTTCACAGGAAGTTTTCTGTTATATGGAAAATTTATCAAAGAAAGCTACTGCTGCGTTTTTAATGCCTTCTAAGACCCTCTACTTTAAGAAAAATTAGTGTTGTTAAAACTCACTTTGTTAGTTTTTTTGTTTTTTTTTTTTTACAAAAATGTCTTTTCAATAATTGAATAATTAGAAAAAAATACTAAGTTATTTTTTTTGAGTTTGTCAATTTATTTCAGTGTTTGTGTGGAATAATTTTAAAAATCTGTATACGCATGTATTTCATTTTTTATATATTTTCATCTTTTATATATTTTCATTTGCTTTGATGTAGCAGTAACACAGGATTACATAAATAATTCAACTTATAAAACAAATGTGAAAGTAAAAGACACCTAGGCAAAAAAATAATGAAAGTAAAATAGGTACCTTTATATTTTCAAAGATAGTTTTTTTTTTCAGAATTAAACAAAGGAACAGTCAATCTATCTAAAGGAAAATGAAAGCATGAACAAAAATAAAATATAGAAAATTAGGAAAAAAATATAGATTAAAATATATTCAATAATTATTACTTAGTTTTCTAATCCAAAAGTAAACTTGGCGAATTTGCAAGATGAGAACAATTGGTTTGTTTTGCTCAAACAAAATCATCTAATATTAAATATGATCTGTGTTGAAACAAAACAAATTGATCTCATTTGTTTGATAGAAAATTCTGGATAGCTGTTTTATATTTTAGCATATGCAGAATAAGCCAAGAATTTTCCATAAGTTATTGTGACTGATTCAATTCTTAGCTATGTTGGCTGATTTTCAAATTAACCTCACTAATAAAAGATTTGGCATGTTTTTGCCTTGATTCTTCCACAAAGTAGAAAATGTTTTTTTTATCATAAGTAGTCAATTGATCCTTTATTTTTATAAATCAGTTTAAATAAACAACATTCTTTCATTACTTTAGGGTTATCAATATTTTTTTACTAGTTTTTCTTTTATCTATATAAGTGGAAAGAGTTAGGCTTTATTTTTGAAACTTTTTGTTTGCCATGTCATAATAACCTTAGTTTTAAATATATGATTGAAAAGATTTTATAATACTTTGATGGTTGTGGTTACTCGATTTAATTTTGGATACAATACTCCTATTTCTCTTCAAAGAAGAGAAATAGTTTTGTAAATACTCAGCCATTGTTGCTGCGATCGTTATTTCCTTTTTTCAATGAGTTTCATGACTTATTTAACAAGTGATTTATTTATTTGAAAATAAGGCAAAACTAAACATATCTTTTATGAAAGTTATTGATTTTATGTGAAATCTTTGCATAGAGTGTTATGATTATTTAGGGTGATGGAAAATTGCTATGCAGTAAATAATTATGTCTTAATGCTTATAGAGCAGCGGATATTTTCAGCATTTCCTTCAAGATAAGCAGTGATACTGTAAATAAAAAAAAGCTTTATTATTCTTAAAAATGTTATTGTCTAAATTTTTTATAATAAAATTTACTTGTTTTTCGAAATCCTTGAGATGAGGTATGATGAATATTTTTAGAGGAATTTTTCGGACAATTGTCCTCATCTTT
>JAUZSX010248866.1:0-15279 GCA_034780655.1 Idiosepius hallami
TCAAGCCTCATCCCAAGGATTGTGAATATAGCAATGATAAGGATGAGGACAACAGTCCGAATAATAGTTGTACAAATAATCAAGCCTCATCCCAAGGATTGTGAATATAGCAATGATAAGGATGAAGACATCAGTCCGAATAATAGTAGTACAAATCTTCAAGCCTCATCCCAAGGATTGTGAGTATAGCAATGATAAGGATGAGGACAACAGTCTGAATAATAGTTGTACAAATCATCAAGCCTCATCGCAAGGATTGTTAATATAGCAATGATAAGGATGAGGATAACAGTCCGAATAATAGTTGTACCAATTTTCAAGCCTCATCCCAAGGATTCTGAAAAAGTAAATTATTTTCAATTATGTTTTTCTGTCTTTCTTTTCTGGTCTTCTTCGTTGGAAACCAATTCTCGTTTTATGATTGCCTTTATTTGTAAACCTGACTAAAAACTGAGCAAAGCTTTTTCGATTCTGTCACGTTCCAATTGAAGATTTTTCCTTGATTTTCTTCTATTTTTGTTCGACTGGAATTTCTTTTCTTTTCTTGTCTTATTGAATTGTACGAGGTTTCTTATAAGACATTCATTAGTTAAAATTTGAGGAAAACACGTTGCCTTGGCAACAATCCACTTACTAACTTTTTTTTCCTTTTTTTTTTTACAATTCTTTAAATTATATTCTCAGCAACCTTTGGTCCCTTCTGCGTAGTCTGGTAATTCTTCTTTATGGCTATGCATTTAAGATTATATTATATTTACTTAGTGAACACCAACCCAAGTTTGGCACAAGGCCATTTTTTTACTTGCTCTTTTACATTTGGTGTTACCCTTTAACTAGATGAGCTGCTCTCCCGAGTTAACGGGCCCCATCTTCCCGAGGCAGCTAAAGGCGAGTGCAATGGTTTGGATCTGGATTTGAACTCGCGTACTACGATTCCAGAGCCTGAGCTTTTACCAATGATCCGACTTTGCTGCATTTGATTTTTGTGTGTTTTGGCAGAATTTCATGATTCATGCATGTTTTATTGAAGATGATCTTGATTCTTATTTTTATGATCTTTCTTTGGGTTTTTTTTTCTTGTTTTTTTCCCAAGGTTCTTTGTAATGGGGTCTAGAGTTCGTAAACAATCCCTTAGTTTACCGATCGCTTTCGTTCTCCATTGACCATCATCAGGATTATTATCGTGCATCTTACTTACAGGTTGGGATACTTTTCCTTGTTTTTTATTGTTGTTATATCAATAAAATATTTCGCATAGTTTCCCGCTAAATTTTATTATCGCTAATTTTTCCCGCTACAATTTAATAAATTGTATCTCTTCTGAAGCATCATAGGATTATTGATATTAAATATAAGATTTTGTAAGGCTGTGTGATGCATTAGAGGTAGAAGTCAGTTATATTTTGGAGTTATAACTCCATTTTCATAATAATGGTCATTTTTTCGTGCATTGTCTCTAAACCTAAAATCGTTATAAAGATTGAAAAATTACAAGAACACCAGAACTCGCAGAGACGAGGCACGAAAAAACGATCATTAGTTTGATAATGGAGTTATAATTCCAAAATTTACCTGATTACTAACCCTAATGCATCATTTAGCTTTACAAAACCTTATATTTGATAAATATAAATCTATATATATCTCTCATAAATACACACACACACACACACATATATATATATATATACATATATATATATATATGTGTGTATGTGTGTGTGTGCGTATGAGTGTGTAGAGATATCGATAGATCGAAAATAGATTTCTCTGTCTCTCTCTCCCTCTGTCTCTCTCTCTCTCTCTCTCTCTCTCTCTCTCTCTCTCTCTCTCTCTGGAATGACTTCACCTCTCATTCCTATTTTGAATCTCAAATTAAATTTAGCACCAAAGCGTTCATCTCTGTCTTTATTCAATTCTTTAACAAATATCAACTGCATATTTCAAAGCGAGCGCCATATTTATTTTAGACACGAGAAAAAAATCCTAAAGACAGAAAAAAAAAGAAATAAAATTTTTAAAAATATTTATGAATATATGATCATTAAATTACTTGATTGTCTTCATCATTTCCGGTGTTCGGACATGCGCACTGATGTGGAAAAGAAAGGCCTAGAGATTAAATCAGGCGCATGCGCACAATAAACCACATATTAATACTTCATTTCGATATAAAAAAAAATCCAGTTAAAAAAAGTCGTGGATTTTCTTTTTAAGACTTGAAATGTCCGGCAAAAAGCGTCCCTTTTTTTCTTTTCTGCGCACTTTTCATACTGTTTCCGATTTTTTTCAGAAACAAGTCGACGCCATTTTGAAGGGCTTACGCCATTTTCTGACGCGGTTAATAATAATTATGATTGTTTGGTTGTTTTCTGTTTAGCGGCATATCAACCTTTTTAGGTCATTTTAATGCAGAGAACAATATTTTTTTATAAACGTTTATTTTATACAAACATAGTTGTTATAATAGCACTATTTAATGCATAACCGCAGTAAAGATGGAAATTCATGCCTTTCTCAAGGATATTAGTCGACGTATCGATGTAGACGGAACGATTTGGATTCTCTCCAGCGTGCCACGATTCCGCAGTCCGAGTACCTATCCACTGGGCCACTTTGACTCCCCCAACAATTATGAAAACCAAATTTAAATTCCAGATTAAAATAATTTTGAAATTTTGTCTTTTTGAAAAAAACAAATGAACGTCTTTCGATTTTTTTATTAATAATTTTGTAACGAATCGATTTGGTAAAAAAATCGATAACCAATGATTTTTGGTGCCACGTGACCCTCCTCGAGACGAGTGATGATTTGCAGAGAGGAACGACCAAAAAGTCGATTCCATTTGTTTCTTTCAAGATTTTATCAAACATCACGAATAAGTGGGCTTTATTTATTTTAAAGGAAAGGCTTATTTAAGTTAAGGGACACTATAGCTTGGTAAAGGCTTGGTCTTTGGAATCTTTATACAAGAGTTCAAATCCCAGCCGGTCTCTTACGTTCATTGATGGACTTGAGGAAGTCTGTATGGCTTAGTGGTAAAGGCTTAGACTTTGGAATCATAATATAAGAGTTCAAATCCCAGTCGGTCTGTTAAGTTTATTGATGGACTTGGGCAAGTCTCTATGGCTTAGTGGTAAAGGCTTAGACTCTTAGACGATTTCAAATCACAGTCAACAGCATTACATTCACTTTCCGTTGACTCCGACAGATGAGTCTCGTTAACTCGTAAGAGTAACTCAACTAGGTTTAGGGATAAAACTGATTACAAAAATCAGGATGGACGAGAATCATCAACTCACAGAGAATAACTCATCTAAGTGAAGGGTGACACTTGTTATGAAAAGATCAAGATATAATGAGCACATAAAAATGGCCTTGTGCCTAACTTGGGTCGGTGTTCGATCAGATAAACAAATCCTATAATGAATAAACGGAACGCTATTGTTGTAAAGATTTTATCAGTGAAAGAGCAATAGATAATGAAATGATTTGATGAAATCTGATTTGGTGAGAGAAAATGAAAGGGACTTTCACCGCTTCGGATTCCACTGACACCTCCCCCACACACACACAAACACTCTTTACACCTCCCCCGTCTCACAACCCTCTACCCATACCGCTCCCCACCACCCCCATAGAAAATAAAGACCCAAAATCAAGTCACAATAAAAACCAATTATTTCTCTTATTTTCTCACTTTTATTCGTACATCCATTTCTACATTGGAAGCTTTATTAAATAAACCAACAAATAAACACAAACAAACAAAAACCAAACAAACAAAAACACCGTGATTCTTTCGCGTTCTAGAAATGCTTGAAGCTCAATTAAAACAACAACAAAAAAAAATCAAATCAATTAAAAAAAAAAATAGAAAAAAAAAGAAATTAAAACAAAAATCGATAAAAAAATCTTAAAATTTTAAAACGAGAAAAAAAACTTTAAAAATGTTTCTTTTGTTGCAGAATAATTTATAAAGTAAGAATAATAGAATTACAGGATAAAGGTATAAAAGAATAGAATAATAAAGGAATAAAGGATTTCGTTATAACGTTGGGGGAGTAGTAGTAGGAGGAGGGGGAGTAGATGGAGAGGGAGGGGGAGGGTGACATTTTTTTCCTTTTTTTTTAATTTCACTGAATTTTATTGACTTGGTTTTGTTTTCATTGCGTCATTTTTATGCATTTTTTCTTGAAATATTTTATCTAAAAATAAATTTTATCTAAAAATAAATTTTATCTAAAAATAAATTTTATCTAAAAATAAATTCCACTTGAAAATTTTATATTTTTTGTCGCAACCCAAAAAGAAAAAAACATTTTTCATATTTAGATATTTGAGTTTTTATAACAATGACCAGCTGCAGGGTCCAAGGGTGATATCTTGCATAACTTCTGGCCATGAATTCTGCAGATTTTGTTACAAGGTCGGTTTGGAAAGCTGGAAAAGGAACTCAAAAGGCAGACTAAAAGATTGTGTTTTACAGTTCAACAATAACGAGATGCAGGGTCCAAGGGCCTCATCTTGCATAATTTGTTACTGGCCATGAATTCTGCAGACGTTCGGATTGGAAGACCGCAAGATGAACTCAAAATACAGACAAAAGCAAAGATGGTCGAAATAAAAAACAAAAACAAGATATGTTTCTTTTAAATCTGATGACTTCTTTATTCTGTTGTTGGTTGCAATAAAGAGAGACGGATTGTGGTGAAGTCTTTAATTGACTTTGATTTGGGAGCTGAATGCCAGGGCCCCATACCAGGGCTTAGAGCCCTCTATTTCGAACTGAGAGACGGATTGTGGTGAAGTCTTTAATTGACTTTGATTTTGGAGCTGAATGCCAGGGCCCCATACCAGGGCTTAGAGCCCTCTATTTCGAACTGAGAGACGGATTGTAGTGAAGTCTTTAATTGACTTTGATTTTGGAGCTGGATGCCAGGGCCCCATACCAGGGCATAGAGCCCTCTATTTCGAACTGAGAGACGGATTGTAGTGAAGTCTTTAATTGACTTTGATTTTGGAGCTGGGTGCCAGGGCCCCATACCAGGTCTTAGAGCCCTCTATTTCGAACTGAGAGACGGATTGTGGTGAAGTCTTTAATTGACTTTGATTTTGGAGCTGGATGCCAGGGCCCCATACCAGGGCTTAGAGCCCTCTATTTCGAACTGAACTACAAACTGGCAACTCTAAGACAGACTAAAATTATTTAACTCCGGTTTATATGCTTGTAGGCGTTTATATCCTATTTTTAGTCGCATCCACTAATTTCAATCGAGTCCGAATCTCAGGATTTTGAAACTATCTTGAAATTTACCCACGGCTGTCGCTTTTGGTGTCGTTGAAGCTAGGATTTACTTATATAATAATGATAATAATAATAATGGTTGTCTCGGCCAGTTTATCATTTATTTTATAATTAAAATTATTTCAAATCTAATTAATTTTTACTATTAATTACCTGACCCATTTTTTAGAAATTAGTTAATTAACAAAATGTCCTGTCGGTCTTCCACTTTGGTTCTATCCAATCAGTCTGGTCGGTCAAATCGGTCTAAGAAATTTGTAGTCAATTTTTAAAACTCCAGTCAGAGAGTGTACGGTGCTGCATCTCACCCTACTGCATCCTGACTCTGCCAATACCTGCAAGTCTTTTCTGAAAGTAGAATGAAAACATGTCTCCTCGTGCACTCCTGCATCTTTGCACTTCTTGCAACCAGCGACTACAAGCAACTCTGAAACTAATTGATGCTCTGTGTATGTGTTTTTTTTTCTCCCTTTCTCATTTTCTTTCTTCTCACTTTGTTATTATTATTATTATTATTATTATTGAATCTCACGCCAATCACCATGCGCTATCACATCCAGTAACCAGTGGTTTACGTTGGATTCAAAGTGACAACAAGTCTCGTCTCATTTCCAACTGGTTCCACAGTATTCCAGTCAAAGACTGGACGGTGCAACATCTCCATAGGCTTTTGCTCCGCTGGGTCCAGTTCGCACACCCACCGTTAGCAAATTTCAACACCCGGTGGTGATTCCTGAAGATAAAGTGACACTAAGTCTTCTCTTGCACTCCAGTATATCTTTGATACCTTACATTTATTATTATTATTATTATTATAAAGGGATCTCACCCTAATTATTACATATTTGTTCATCTTACAACCAGTGTTTTTTTTCTTCTTTCTTTCCTTCCTTCCTTCCTTCCTTCCTTCCTTCCCTCTCCTTCTGTCGTTCTTTCCTTCGTCTCTCCTTTCCTTCGTTTCTCTCTCCTTCTCCGCCCGTTTCTTCCCCTCTCTCCTAACTTTCTTCCTCCCTTCCTCCTTTCCTCCATTTTCCTGTGATGTAACTCACTCCCATCCTTCTCCCCCCATCCAAATATACATTTAAATCCTCTTCACCGTTTGAAGCCCTAGAATAAAAAAAAAACACCTTTTCACTGCTGTTATCTCCATTCGAACGCAAACCCCTTTTCTCATCTTCTAACCAGATTACAAAGTCACTAAAGCAAAAACTAAAAATCAGCGTCAATTTTTTTTTGTATTGATTTTTTTTTTATTTTATTAATTTATTTATTTTTTCTTTTTGTTTTTTCTTCTTCCAATGTTCAAGAGAATGACTTCTTTAATTCTTCACTTCTTCATCTTCTTTTTTTTCTTTTATTCTTTTTCTTTTTGCCAGCGTTTAGTTCTTCTTCTTCTCTTATTTTTTACTTCATCGTTTCCCTTTTTTTTCCTTCCAATTTTTCTTTTCTTTCTTCCTTCTTTTTCTTCTTTACTCATTCTTATGATTTTCGTTCTTTCTTTCTTTTATTCTGTCTATTTTTCCTTCTAATAATTTCCATTTTTTTTTCTTTATTTCTTCTCCTCGTTTTTTTATTTTTCTTTTCTTTCTCTTTTCCTTCTTTTTCTTTTCTTTCTCTTTTCCTTCTTTTTCTTTTCTTTCTCTTTTCCTTCTTTTTCTTTTCCTTCTCTTTTCCTTCATTCTCTTTTCCTTCTTTTTCTTTTCCTTCATCTCATTTTTCTTTGTTTTTTATTTTTCTTCTTCTTCTTCTTCACCGTATCTTTTTTTTTCTTTTTTCATTTCGTGCCCTTCTTTTTCGCGCCATTTCTTTTACAAAGACGCGCCTTTTTAGTCACGTGGATTCAATCAACGACCGACTGATTAAATAAAAAGAAAAACAAATGGAAGAGCATGAAATCCTGATATGAGGGTGGTGGGGATGGGAAGGGTGCAACGTGGAGGGAGGGCTAATAGAGGGGGTGAGGGGAGTCAACAGTGCAAGGAAGGAAGGGAGAGGGAAGGGGCTGAAAGTGGCCATGGATTTATTCAGAAGAACTTGTTCTATTCAACCAAACAATTCATTTACACTGGCAAACAGATAATAGCAAAACTACAAGCCTATACAACAGCAAAACAAAGAATTATATATATATATATATATATATATATATATATATATATATAATTAATTTGTAGAGTAAGATTGCTTATGTTTATTGTTAAAGTGATCAATATCAGTGATAGGGCGTGTATATTAGTTAAGCGTAGACACGGAGTCAACAGCTTTTGGTGATTGTCAGTTTCTCGCTTTCAGTCTGATGACCACGTATATAGATATAGTAAATGGTAAAAAGTAAAAGGATAAAATCCAAACTAGGAAAACAGTAGCTGCTGGTAACTGTAAATTTCACGCTTGCATGATCGTCCCAGCATGCACCCCAACCTACAGCAACTATATAAACGAACGTGAAAACATACGTCAAATATTGGTCTGATGATCCCGCAAGCGTGAAACTAACAGTTACCAGCGGCCACTGTTTTTCTAATTTGGATTTTACTCTTTTTACCTTTTACTATACACGCCCTATCACCGATATCGAGCACTCTAACTGTAAATTCGAGCAAGGATACATCAACAACCTTATATATTATATTTACTTGGTGAGCACCAACCCTAGTTTAGCACAAGGACATTTTTACATGCTCTTACCCGGATTTTCACATTTGGTTTTACCCTTCAACTAGATGAGCTGCTCTCCCGGGTTAACGAGCCCCAACTACCAGAGGCAGCTAAAGGTGAATGCAATGGTTTTGACCGGGATTTGAACTTGTATAATCCGATTCCAAATTCCACGTTCTTACCAATGCTCCATCTTCGCGGCCCACAACTAATATATATATATTAATCTTAGTGATAAGGTTGCTTAAATTTATAGTTAGAGTGCTCAATATCGGTGATAGAGCGTGAATATTAGTGAAGATGCGGAGTCAACAGGAGTCGGTAACTGACAGTTTCTCGCTAACGCGTTCTTCAGGCCGTGTCTCTCTCTCTCAATCTCTCTGTCTATATATATATATATATTTGGGCATCGACAGTGGAGCATTGGTAAATGCTCAGGCTATGAAATCGTATTACGCGAGTTCAAATCCCAGTAAAAACCATTATATTCATCTTTAACTGCCTCGGACAGATGGGGTTCGTTAACTCGGGAGAGCAGCTCATCTAGTTGAAGGGTAACACCGAATGATAAAAGCCCAGGTAAGAGCACGTAAAATGGCCTTGCGCCAAACTTGGTTGGTGCTCACCTAGTAGATATAATTAGATATATGTGTGTGTGTGTGTGTGAGAGAGAGAGAGAAAGAGAGAGAGAGAGAAAGAAAGAGAGAGAGAGAGAGATTGTGCGAGTATGAGAAAAGGAAGAAATCGTAACTCAATTGTATGGCTTGTTTTATGTTGCTATGACGTAAGTTAAAAGAAAAGCCTTGGATAATTTAATCAACCGAAAATTATCAATACGTGTGTGTGTGTGTATGTGTGTGTTCATGTGTGTGTTCGTCTCTTTTCATATTGATATACGAATGTGTACGAGCATTTCCATGATTGTATTTGTGTGTGTGTGTGTGTGTGTGTGTGTGTGTGTGTGTGTGTGTGTGTTTTGCATTTCTTTAATATTCCATGAATCATCAAAGTTGAATTGATGTTTTATGGCTGCGCCAACATTTAATCCTTTGCGATATTTTTACCTCTTCATAATAATAATAATAATAATGATGATGATGATGATAATAATAATAATGATAACTAGAAGTATTGCCCGGCTTCACCGGGGATTTGCCAATATGTTTTTTTCAAAAACGTTTCGTGTTTTAAAATGAATTATTTTTTCTTAATTTTCAAAAACGCTTCTCCGTTATTCATTTACTTGTTTATTTTTAATTCAAAAACGGTTCTTCGTTTGTTATCAGTGTTTTTTTTTTTTTTTCATTTTTTAAACAATTTTTTAGTAAGAATCACAACTTTTAAAAATGCTGAAATCATTTATACCGTCAAGTTGTATTGGAGATACCGGTTTTCATCAGATCACCTTTAGATCAAGTTTAGCAAAGTCGAGCCTAGCCATTAGTTAGATGGGTGACCATTTATGACTACAAGTTTTCACATTTCAATTTCATTTATTCTTCTGGAAATTTAGCGCCTACTTGATCTAGCCAGGTGCATGCCCGTAAATTCAAAACCGGATGTATGACCTGTTCAAACACGACGATTGGAGCTTTCATACTATATTAGATATATGTATGCATACAGTCTTTGATCGAAGCCTATAGTATGTTGAAGGGATGCAAGATTTATGCGTAAAGGGGCTGCAACGCGCATTCTCCGTCGGGCCGCTTTGTGGCTTAGCACGGCACTGGCAAGCAACTTTGAAACTTGGCCGTATTTCACGGCATACTCCCACATGTGACGATGAGCGGGTTTTTTCATTTTAAAGTATGTAGTCTAGTGGATAAGCATCGGACATGGCAATCGCAGTACGCGAGTTCGAATCCTAGTTGTTCCATTAGAGTTCATAAGTGGACCAATATTCTTGGGAAAGGTCTGAATCCCAACATCCCCTCCAGCTATGGGTTAAATAGTGCTTAGAGATATTAAAAAAATACCAGGTTGGAGTCTAGCGTGGGATAGTATCTCTTTGATGAGAATGAATGGAGTCTTTCTACGCATTGGTTGGCAATTCACTTAGTGATGGTTTCAAGGTAAAAAAATACTATGATATACTATGGTAAAAATACAATGTACACACACACACACACGCACACGCACACACACACACACACATATATATATATATATATATGAATATATATATATATATACTAGAAATTTAGCCCGGCTTCGCTCGGCCGCCCGTTTTTTCCATTTCAAAGGGCCGAATTTTCGGCCCCAGTTTGATCCCTAGCCCTGGGTCCCCCTTGAAGAGTTTCGGAAAAATTTTTTGGCTAAAACCCGCTTCTAACCGGTGCCCACCTGTGTGTCGAATTTGGTCGCGATATCATAAGAGGTGCGCGATTGCATAAAACATACACACACACACACACACACACACAAACACACACACACACAACGACATCTTGACTTTTATATATAAGATATATAGGTAGGTTTGAACTTGTGTAATACGATTCCAGAGTTCAAGCTTTTACCACTTCTGAAAGTGAACATAATAGTTTTGCTTGGTATTTGAACTTGTTTAATACGATTCCCGAGTCCAAGCTTTTTCTACTTCTGAA
Source organism: Idiosepius hallami (assembly GCA_034780655.1). Lineage (NCBI taxonomy): Eukaryota > Metazoa > Mollusca > Cephalopoda > Idiosepiidae > Idiosepius > Idiosepius hallami. Next base: position 10,577 of record JAUZSX010248866.1, read on the forward strand.
AGTGTATATAATATGTTTGCCTGGGATTCGAACGCGTGTAATACTATTCCATAGACCAAGCTTTTACCACAGATCCAGTCTCGCTGCCCACAAGCATCAAGTATAATGTATTTATGAATCTATATTTCTGTAATTGCTTTTCCTGAGTAGGTTATTGCAAAGGGGGAGGCATTAGAGTATGTGTAATTGTCTTTTTTGGTATATAAACGACTTTTTACTCTTACCGTTCGAGGTAATAGGAAAGGACAAATAAAAATAAGTCCTTAAGAAACGACAGAAAATATTTCATTATTTCTCGTTTGGTCGCAGAATGGAAAACATTGAGCTTATCACTGGGACCAGATTAGATTGCCTATAATATAGCAATTTCGGTGAAACAATCAAAGCGCTGTTCTATTCTAGAGAAATAAACAATAATAGCGATTTAGAGATCCCATTACCTCCAAAGGGAAGTCTAAGTGACTTAGGGACTAGGCAATCAGGTTTCAGAATCGTAGTACGCGAGTTGTTTAAAAAAAAACTGGGTGAACAAAAAAAGAAGTGTTTATCAAAAATAATTGTTTCCGGCATTAAATGACCTAAAAGTGTATAATTCCTCACATTCTCTCCGGCTATGGATTAAATCATGAATATTGTTGTTTAAAAAAAATTGTGTGAACAAAAACAAAAAAAATGTTGATAAAATAATTGTTTCCGGCATTAAATGTCCTAAAAATGTATAAATCTTCACATTCTCTCCAGCTATGGATTAAATCGTGCATATTCTTTATTTAAAACAATATGTGTGTGGAAAAACAAAAATGTTGATAAAAAAATAATTGTTTCCGGCATTAAATGTCCTAAAAATGTATAAATCTTCACATTCCATCCAGCTATGGATTAAAGCGTTTACATTGTTGTTTTAAAAAAAAACTTTGTGAAAAAAAACAAAAAGAAAAATATTTATCAAAAATAATTGTTTCGGGCATTAAATGACCTAAAATGCTATAGATTATATCGTGAATATTGTTTAAAAAAAAAACTGAACAAAAAAACAAAAAAAAACAAAAATTGTTTATCAAAAATAATTGTTTCCGGCATTAAATGACCAAATAAGTAAGAATCCTTACATTCCTCCAGTTGTGGATTAAATCGAGAATATTGTTTATTTAAAACAATCTGTGCGGGGAAAACAAAAGCGTTTATAAAAAATGATTATTCTTGGCATTAAATAATTTTAAAATGTTGATATGCCGTTAAAGAACAAATCCAATCTAATCAAATCAAAATACAGGGTTTATTTAGTTTTGTTTCTATCGTGTTTGTTGTTTGTTGACCTTTAATATTTTTTTAAAACAGACGTCATAGACAAAGAGATACGAAAAAAATTGGAGAAAAAAATTATGAAAATATCTCGAAGCAGATGAAAAAAATATGGAAAAAATGTTTGGGTTTTACTTTCTTTTAAATGATTAATTCTTAAAGGGAAAACCAAGACATCAGTTTTGGCTTTATTTCTAGTTTTATAATCTGTAATCTTGCGTCCTGTGTCATTGTCTTTGGTAAAAAAGGCTGAAAAATCAGTTGTATTAGTAATTTATCCATAATAAAAGCAGTATTCATTCATATCAATGCTTTTGTCTACTAAATCCATTTCTAATGCTTATTAATACTAAATTCATTTCTAATGCTTTTTTTATAATAAATTCTTTTCTAATGATTTTTTATAATAAATTCTTTTCTAATGCTTTTTAATACTAAATTAATTTCTAATTGTTTTTAATACCAAATTAATTTCTAATTTTTTTTAATACTAAATAATACTAAACTCACTTTTAATGGCTTTTAATACTAAATTCACTTCTCATGCTTTTCTATAACAAATTCATTTCTAATACCATTTTTATACTAAATTCATTTTTTATTTATTTTCTCTACTAAATTCATTTTTTATTCATTTTCTCTACTAAATTCATTTCTAATGATGGGAATATATCTCTATATATCTATACGTATAAGAATCTGTATGTGTATAACAGTCTCAACTAATCTACAATGAAAATTTTGGTCTACAAACAAAATATTTGTTTTAACAGATATTCAGATGCAGGAAAAATTTTCAAATTATTTTGACTGGAAATTTCGTTGCTAAAACGACCTCAGTATTCCGTGGCCGGGCTTCACTTGTAGGACAGAATGGAAGTAAATGCTATCAAAACAATACATCTCTATATGAGGTTGGTAAAAAAAAGTAATGTCCAATATGTGTGTGGCTATGAATCGAGCGTGTTTTCAGTATTTAACGTTCATCACCATGTCTTCATTTTGGTTTTTAAAATTTCCCCTGTTCTTGAACTGACTCTTCAATTTGTAACTCTAGTTGAGTCTGTTATTAGGTCTTTTAGCCTCAAGGCAGGCCAAACGTGTGTCTCTCTGAGAATCTAGTCTGTTTTCAGCATGTAGCCTCCATCTTGTCACCCGTTATGTGCTCATTATATATTTGGTAACTATCCAAACGATGACAAGGGGTCGAAGATTGGACGATGGAACGGCAAGGTCAAGCAGCAAACTGATTATATTGTGTGATATGAGCAATCAGAATTTCTGCAACTGAGACATTTCTACTTGCAAACTGTATATTAGGTTGGGCTAAAAATAATGTTCAAATTTAAGGAAGAATATTTAAGATTGTGTTCATTAATAATTTATATTGTTTTATAGTCGTAATATATTTCTGGGTCTAAACTATAAGGTTGGGCCAAAAATAATGTTCAAATTTAAGGAAGAATATTTAAGATTATGTTCATTAATGACTAACATTGTTTTAAAGTTTTAATATATTTCTGGGTCTAAAATATGCGATTGGGCTAAAAGTACGGTTTGAATTTAAGGAAGAATGTTTAAAATCGTGTTCATTAATGATTTACATTGTTTTGTAGTGGCAAGTATTTTTGAGACTAATCTGTGATATTAGGACAAAAATGTTAAAATATCTTGAAAAAATTTTGAGATTGAGTTTATTAAGGATTTGAACCTTTTTTTGAGTCGTAATAATCACTGAGATGGAGACTGATTTCTCAAACACCGTGAGAATGTTGTAGATAAAACAATTTTAAAAGAATATAGTAACATATTTTTTATTATTCTATTAAGCTGTCCCAAAAGATCATAATCTGTTAATGGTGTTTTATGATGAGGAATAAGTTTTGTTTCCTATCGAGTAAAACTAATTTTTACAATTTTTACGGACTTTTAGGACAATCTAATAGTTCCAACTTTAACAAATATATTTTATCGAAAGTCTAAACTTATGTTCCTTTTCAGCTGGCTTGGGCAAACGAGGCTCGTTAACTCGGTTGGGATGTTATGTAATATTGAAGAAAGGTAGAAATTTAAAAAGGAAAATGAAGACATGGTGATGGACGTTAAATGCTGAAAACACACTTGATTCATATATATATATATTCCATTAAAATCACCTTTTAGCTGCCTCGGTTAGATGTGACTCGTAACTCGGAAGTTCAACTTATCTTGGTGAGGGGCAACACTGAATTCAAAAAGCCCAGGTACATAGAACATATAAAAATGACCTTGTGCCTAACTTCGGTTAGTGTGAATTTTCTTTCTTTTGCAACTTCAGTAAAGATAACACTTTTTCTAAAAACCCGGGTAGACGAGGCTCCTCAAATAAAGGACAGGATAAAAAAGGGATAAACTGATTCCAAAAGATGGATAGATGAGTCTGGTAGACTGAAGCAGTCACTCCTCTAAGTGTAATGGTAGTAATGACCCCAAAACCCAGACGGCTGATGCTCGTCAATTTCAGGCCAGTAACAGTTAGATAAGGCACATCACAGAGAAAGTCAGTAACTTATTTAAAAACTGACAGTGACTTATGTCTGATTACTCCATGTCTAAGCATATCTACTATACACGCACTTTAACTGACATATATAGACAAAGGCTACACATTTTAGAGGTGTTGCAGTGACCCAGTGCTATTTTTCTGATTTCTCACGTTAGTTCCGGTAATAGATGGTTGTTGATTTTCAGTTCCCATAGGTATCTGAAAAGTTGTGTGAAGTGTTTAAACTTTTTATCAAGAAATAACGTGACAAATCGGTAAGAATAGCAACAGCCAACTTCAACGCCTCCAAACGGTGTAGCCTTTGTCTACATGAAAAGCTGGCTATCATCACCTTCCCCGTTCAAGATAAGTTTCCAAACAGGAGATCGGAAATAGTGTCAAACTGCAGACACAAGAATAGATTTCTTCTAAACCGTCTCAGAATTACCGATTCCAACCCCTGAACAACGGAAAAGACACTCTCAGTATTCATGTCTATCACACAGGAATATAAACAAACGTGAAGAGAGTACCAACCATTGGCCTGATGATCACACAGGCGTGAAAATAACGTTAATTAACTTTTGCTGATCCTATTTTAAGATTTTTTTTGCTTGACTCCACAATTAAGTTTTTTGTAAAAAAACGAGAAATAAATTGAAATGAATTACTAAAAAGAAAAGGAAAGTGCCTGAATATATATATATATATACCTATATTCTTTACATAGTCGAACACTAACCGAAGTTAGGCACAAGGCCATTTTAATATGTTTTAATATATACCTGGGCTTTTTGAATTCAGTGTTTCCCCTCACCAAGATGAGTTGCACTTCCAAGTTACGAGTCCCATCTGCCCAAGGCAGATAAAAGGTGAA
>JAUZSX010248976.1:0-15278 GCA_034780655.1 Idiosepius hallami
CAGTTCGAGATGCGGCAAACTCAATGGGTGGAGCCGGCTCAACCGTTCCGCGGTGTTAGCCGAAACAGATACAGATATATATTCTAGTGTCGCCAGTTGTTGTAATTGTGAGTTTGAATCTCATCCTCGTCGCCTGTTGTTGTACTTGTTTGTTCGAATATCATTTAAGTGTCGCCAGTTATTGTGGTCGAGTGGTGCTGTATACAGTGTAGACATAAGAAACAAGATGACAGTATTTAGAGTTAACAAATATATTAACAAATCATACATTAATTGTGGCATACGGCCTGGCAGCATAGAGGATTCTAGCAGCTAGCTGAAATCTTCTCTCTCCCTCTCTCTCTCTGGGTGACAAGAGAGATCACATTTATAGTGATTGGAAGAGTTCATTCTGGAGGTGTGTTTCACCCCACAACAGGCAAGTAACAAACCTGCACATGGTGCCTCTGCTACTCTTTTTGATGAAACCAATTGTTACACTACGCACATTACTGTACGATAAGATATGAATGAATGAACACAACTGAACAAAATTACTTGCCTAATAAGGGTTGTGTTAAACAATAGTGAGATGAAGAAATCAATGTTGATCAAGAATCCATTTTCTGAAAGACTGGAAAATTCTTATGATTAACTCATCTGAAATCTAATTACTTTGTTACACTTACTTATAGTTTTTTACTCTAAGAGAAAGATATGAAATATCTTACTTCTAGTAGTTTGCTTTTTTTTCTTTTAATTATTTAGTTATTTTCTTAAATTCTAATTTTTTTAGACCATGACAAATACTTGTCAATTGTTAGAAAGGCGCCAAGAATATATTTCCATCCATTCAGTAAATGCCCATGACTTCATTAAAATGGAAATAAAAATTATTGTTTTCAATATTTGATCAAAATTCAAGAACAAAAAAAATATTGATATTTGGACTTTGTTTGACTGATCTTCATTCAATGAAATGAAAAAGAAAAAGAAAGAAAGAAAAAAAGAAAGTAAGTCATTCAACCAAAAGAATTTTACATTCCATTTGGAATTGAGATTTTCTTTTGTTTTTTGTTAACAAATCTCATTTTTAACATCTGGAAAACTCATGTGAGAAAAAAAAAAGGAAAGAAAAAAACCATTCTTTTTGCCTCCTCCTCCGTCTTTCCTCTATACTCCACTCTCTCCCCAATCTCTCATTCACTCATCCCTACACTCTTGCTTTCAGCTAATCAATGATTCTTTTTATTGAGTTTCAATTTTTATGAATGTCAATTGGTTTTCCTCACTCAAATAATTGATTCACATTTTTACATTATTTATAATAAGCAAAAGCCAACAACGACAGAAGTTGAAAAAGGAGACAGTAGAAACTGAGGCCCAAAGATGTCGTTGGCTATAGATTTGAAGGAATTTAGAAATAAATCCTATGACTTCTAACAGCAGATGATAACAGTGCAAGAGCAACCTAGCATGAATGAGACCAATTATTATTATTATTATTATGCATTAGATGAGACTCAGATGTCTTTATTGGATTAATTTCTGTTTCAGAATAGAGAAGCAAGACCAATCAAAGAAATGATGAAACAAGCCAATTTAAAGGTCCAATAGGAAAATAACATAATAAATCCTCAACAACAATAATGATGAGGACAATAGTCTGAACATTGCTTGTAAAATTTATCACAAGGATTCTAATAATAAATAAAACCTAACGGAGTTTTGTTAACTGATTTTTTACATTAAATTATAATAAAATCATTTCCAGTTCTGTCGACAAAAATAGAAAAAAAGGTTTTTTAGATTTTCCCAACAGACAAAGGATTTATTTTTCTAGTTTGTAGCCAACTTAATGATTCAAATTTTTATTTAAATGGAAATGGTTAGAAACATGCATGGTCCCTTGTGAGTGCAGATTGAATGAGGCATAAAATAGTTATTTATAATGAATACAGTTTATTCACTTATAATACTTTCAGAATATCATTTCTACTATACACACACAAAAATAAATAATGAAAAAAATTACCAAATTAATCATTAAAAAATTACTAGAAAATCATTATCACACTTGAAATATACACCTCTCAATCCATCTCTCTGTCTATTCCTCTTTCTCACGAAATATATATTTGTAATGTATGTATATATGGTCTTTGATCAATGGCTCCAGTATGTTAGGGTTGACCAACTTGACTTTTTAATGGAAAGGGGGCCGCAAGACGCATTCTGCGACAGAGACGCAAGGTGGCTAAGCATGGCACTGTTAATAGAAACACTACGGTGTTGGCATAACCTATTATCGTATTAAGATTATTTTTGCATATTTATTTTTGCCATATATCGTAATTTATTTTATATTTTTTTAATTTATATGTATAGTTAGGAGAGAAGAAGATAGTTAAAAAGAGGTTTATGCCTAATAATTAAGAAGGATTGATTTTAAAACAACTTCATAAGCATATTTGATTTAAAAACTTGATTTAAAGCATTCCAATATTCAAAAAAGGAAAAAGGTTTTGAACAAAATTTCTAACATTATTAAAGCCATTTAGAAAATGCTAATTTAATTCTTAAAGCATTTAAGGATTGGTTTTCCAAGTCAAAACAGCTTTGAAGTTTGTTTCAAAAATGAGAATAAGGTCAGCCAATAATTTTCAAGATTGTTTTTGAATTTAAAAAATAAAACAAAGAACCAACCAAACAGAAAGTTGTAACCATAATGATGTGAAAATGGAAGCATCTAAATTAAAACCTGAGAGTTTGTTTCCTTGATTAGTAAATATTACTTTCTCTTTGCCAAAAAGTAAATTCAAAATAAATAATTAATTGATTGGCTTATCATTTATCATCCTTGCTCTTCTTTCACCTCACTTTTCTTCCCCCCCTCCAGATTTTATGCAGTTTATGAGAAGAGCTGGCAAATCTTAATTAACCATAACAAGATTTTCTAACTTTAAAAGCATTTCTTTGTAATCTTCGAATTCTATTTGTCCTATTTGTTCAATTAATCATCTTTAATATCCATGATACATCGAGATATTGATGAACATGATTGCAAATGGAGGCCCCTGTCCACAAACGCCTCAGCCTATCAGTTTATCTGCTTGTTTAATCTGTCCAGAAAAACTTGCAAAAAAAGACTCCCACTTAACCTTTGTTTTCAATCTTTTCTGTTCAAATATCCATTTCTTGTAGACCTTCTACACAACCTGAAAATGATTTTTCTTTTTATCATGTCAACAGATTTGCCCAATTCTAGAAAATGAACTTTATTTCTTGGATATCATTAAGGGAAATTGGTTAAATTAATAAGGAGAATTGGTTAAAATACTTGAATTTCATTCTTGATGAGATTAACCTTGATAACTGGTGAATTCTTTCATCAATTCTAGTTTGTAAAGATGAGAAAAAAAAGTCAGATGAAATTTTACAATGTTTTTTTTTTTATTTTCGTGTTTATTGAATATTTTGTTTGTTTTTAAAAAATTGATCTTCCTTCGACCAAATTTTGATATCTTGTTAAACAAAGAAACCAAAGCCAAATCCAAAAACTCGACTGAAAAGTTTCTTCTATTTTCATAGAAATAATAATTTTTGCTCGGAAATAAAGGAGAAACTTTTTTTCCAACAAATTTTGTTAGTCAAACTGACGTCTCTTCAACAATTACCAAATTATTCTGAGTCCTCAGGGCTCAAGTCAAAGATCAAGTGAATTCTAGCGGGCATCAAAATGGAATTTCATTTGCCATTTATTGGTTGTCGAAGACTAAAATTAGAAAAGATTTGCTAAATGGGTCATTTGGCATTTGAGACTCAAAAGAAGAAATGGTAAGATTAAATGAAAGAATTATTTCTTTTGGCTCAAAACAACTCTTTAATTGCATTAAAAAAATAGAATTATAACCAGACTCTCAAACTTTATCATTTACATTTTATATTCATAGTCGTGCCTACCATGTAGTTATCATTACAGTGCATTATCCTTACACTAGAAAAAGTACTTGTGATTTAAGAAAAAATAATGATCTTGAATGACCCTGTGATGAAAAATGGTTAAATATTTAGAAATATCATTGGAGGATGATAATTTTGTTGAATCAAACTACAAAAACATAATAATAAATAATTTGCATAAATTATCTTTGTTTACTTTCAACTCATGGGATTTGACATGGAATGGATTGGAGGGATTTGAAATGGTCTGGATTGGTTGTTCTGACTGAAGTCAAGAAAAAGACCGGACCTTTGATAATTAAAACATATTTTCTGCATCACTTGATAGTTATTTTTTGATAAAAATCACTGGGATGTTCAGAAGAACAAGTTAATCTACCGTATTCTTCCCTTTTTAAAAAAATATAGGTGTAGATCCCATTATAACCAAGCATTACTAGTTACACATCAAAATCAAATAATTGAATTTTTGTTATTCATATTCTTCAATAGTGGTGTAAATAAGATTTTCTTTCTGACATGAAAGTAGGATTATATTCTTTTTCTTAGTGTGTTTAAGCAATAGTAATAAGATCATAAACAAAATATACCAAAAAAAAAAAAAAGAAAATAACGAAGAAACCAAACAATTATTTACCCCCAAAAAAAACATTTCATGTCTGCCATTAAACAAGGAAAGACACATAAAACACAAGAGGAAGAGATGGATTCACTGTAAAAATGTTTTAGGGATTGACAAAGTTGCAGTGTGCACAAAAGAAGAGGAAGAAAATGAAAAAGAAGGCATGAAGAAGAAAAGAGCAAGAAAAGTCCTTTTGTCTGTTTTGTATTAAAACAAAGACATTGGTTCATTCTTTTTTTAAAAAAACAAAATTCATGCTTAAAAAAATTGGAATATTTTGATTTTATTTTTTTTATCTTCAAAACAAAGAAATTGTCAGAAAAAAAAATTCACTTTCAATTCTAAAAACCAACTGAGTAAAAAGTATTTATGAATTTTATTGTATTTTCAGTCAAATCTTGGGTAAAGAAACATGATTTGAATATGGCAGATGAGAAAAGAAAAGAAATCAAAAAGAAATGTTTGCTTATTGGTTGTTTTACAAGACTGACTCACTTAAAGTGCAAATTTTCTTCCATGGTTCAACAAAAATTCTCACTAGACTATTCGTTCAAAATGAAAATTATTTGTAAAATGGTGCACTCCTAGTTTGTAGTTTGATGGGATTTAATTTGTTTTTTTTCTATCACTTTCAATGAAGTTCAATCAAAGAAAAATAATTGTGATTTGAAAAAAAATTAAGTTAAACAGAATTTTTTTTAAAAAGTGATTCTAGAAAATGGAAGAAAATCAGACAAGTTTCTTGAACATCATCGTCAATTATGATATCAATATTTTTAAATAAATACCAAAATTAGGCTCAAGTATATATCAATTTGGTCAAGCCCAAAGCCAAATTAGGCAAAAGGCCAGTTTTACATGCTCATTATATCTCTGAGCTTTTAATCAGTGTTGCTCTCTACCAAGATGAGTTATTTTCATAGAATTGATGAGTCTCATCCACCGCGTTTTTGGAATTGGTGTTATCCTAACACCTAGATGAGTTAATGAACTTCATCTGCCTGGAATAGCTGAAAGTGAAAGTGACTGGGATTTGAACTTGTGTAATACAATTCTAGAGTCCAAGCTTTTACCAGGCTCCACCATCATGGGGACTGGCTCAAGGAGTGCTTCTTATATTAATGTCATTTATCAACCTTTTTTCCTTCTATAAATCAATTATTTGAAAAACTCATAGTATTACTTAATAAAAAACCTGACATAAGAGGATGAAGGAAGTCTTACATTTCTTTTGTGTTTGAGTCACGAAGTGAAGAGATGTTTTTTTCTTTTTTAAGTTTATTTGTTGTAGAACAATGAAGCAAACATTATGAAGTAAAACTGGGAATTTTTTGGTTTTAGTTTTATGGCATATCAACCATTTTGGTTACTTGATACTGAAACCAATTATTTTTTTATAACATTCTTTTGTTCACACGTAGTTTTTATTAATAACACGATATGCACTATTTAACCCATAGCTGGAAGGATTGGGGGGGATTCAAACCTTTTCCAACGGTATTAGTCCAAATATTAGCGCAAATAGAACAACTGGGATTTGAACTAGCGTAGTATAATTCTGAAGTCTGACTGTGGCAAGTGGACCTCCCCAAACTGAAAATGATACAGTACATGCATCATTATCCAAAATGAGACTAAAAAGAACAAGACTTGTCATATTTATAAAAGAGAAATGGAAAAAGAGGAGGAAACCGTGTTATGGAAATGGTTGACAGGCAAATTGTCATCTGTTTATGCAGAGATATTTGTAGTGAGTCTTATTGGCTTGGTCACCTCGCCTGACAGAGGAGTTTCCAGCACAGATTTGTTTACTGGTAATTACTTACCATAACATGTCTATAATAACTTATACAATTTTATGACATCTCAAAAGTCTTGTGGCTGATCATTTGTCAAGAAGTGTATCTGAAAATGTCACTAATTATTGGGTAATTGGCTCAAAACGGCTGAATTCTTCAGAGCCTCAAGTCAGATATTTTAAGTTTGTTCTTTCAACAGAATCCTTCAGTAACCAAGGAACTTTATTGCACCAAACTGGGGAGCCTTCCTTTAGCTGAACTTGCCAATCTTAAACAAACTAATACCACCAAAAGTGTCACAATGAATTATCTTGACACCAAACGAACTTGACAATTGAACTGTCCTCCCATCCAACCTACTCTTACTAATTTCAACCCAACCTGGCCAAAGTGTCTTCTCTTTTTCAACCTAGATGACATGTTTTTCCCTTCACCCCATCCCAACCTGGCTAAAGTATTCTTTACACATGATTAAATTGAAGGTTGACAAAAAACATATTTAGAGAACTAAACAAATTCCACTACTTTAAAGAGTTCAAAAAATTTCTTAAAAAAAACTTTAAAACCAACTGTAGCCCATGCTGTCTTATAATGCTACATTTAGATTGATGGTATTTGAACTTTTTAGTCATTTGATATCAGAAATCATAAAATTCTTTTATTTCAGTTTATTTTATACAGTAGTCATATGTTTTAACACACAGTTCTGGGAAAAGAAAGTGATTCCTACTTTTACCAAAGGTTTTACTTCATAATTGAATCCAATTGACTGTAAATGATTAGAATGGTCTGGCAACAGCAAATCAGAAGTTATTCTTAAGTTAAGAATGAAAAATGATAAGTCAGAATTTCAGGGAATCCGACTTCCTAAAGTCGTAGAAAGTAAAAGAATAATTGGAAAAAATAATAAACAGAAGTGAAGATTTTGTAAAATTAACAAATAAAGAAATGGGAAAATTTGATGAGATTTTGTCTAGTAAATTGGAAAGTGCTACTGCTGCATGTTTCTATTAGACTCTGTTTTGAAGTAATGGAACTGAGTTAAATGATTAAAAACGAAAGGAAAAAAGAAACAAAAGAAAAATAAGCTTTTTGGTAAATGCTTCTGTTTTTGATGGAAAACAAATAAAAATTGAATTTAAAAAATTGATTAAAGCAAATCAAAAAAAATTTGATGAGAGCAAAAATTTGAAAGTAAACATGCATTTAAAATTTGGAAAAAGGTGGGAAAATTATGAAAGTATTTAACTTGGATGAGAAAAAAAATCATAAAAAGACGCAAAATAAAAAAAGTTCAACAAAATTTTGAAGACAAAAAAAAACGAGGGACACTCCTATGAAAAATTGGTGAGTAAAATAAAATGAATGGATTTTAATTCACTTCTTCTTTTACTTCTTGTTCTTCTAAGTCTTTTGATTTTTGATGGAAAATTTGTTGGAAATTAAAAAAATTCCAATTTTTTTTTATTGGATTATTTGTTGTGGTTGTTGTTGTTAATTGGAATAAGTGGAAAGATGGAAAGAACCAGAGAAATAGACAGAGGCAAAAAAAGAAGGAATAAAAAAGAAAGTATGAAAGAAAGAAAGTGTGAAAGAAAGAAAGTGTGAAAGAAAGAATGAAAATAGAAAGTGTGGAAGTAAGAAAAAAAAAGAGTAGACAATTAAATGAAAGGGAAAAATTTTTCTCGTTGCTTGATTTCATTTTTGATGGCATATCAATTCCTTAAAAAATCTCTTTCTTCTATGAAGTCACTTTGCAAAATCTGTGGGTCACTAGATTTCAATAATCTGCAGAATATAATAAATAGAATTTTACAACATTTGTGCAATTTTTGATTTTATATTTTTGTATACTCTGCCATGCATGTATAGCTCATTAAATGTATATTTAATATTTGTCTGGGGTTGTGAAAAACTCTCCCTCATAAATGGGGTCATAATCAAAAAACTTTAAAAAGCTTTAGTTTAAGGCATTAGTGATGATCTCTAGGTCATTAATTGAAGAGATTTTATCTGTCATTTATCAATTTGTCTTTTACTTTGAAATCCATTTTAATAAATCTGAACTTAAATGATGTTTGCTTAGAAAAACCTAAATCAAACACTCTTTCAAATGATCAAATCAACACTACTAGAGATATGAACAGAAAATATCTATAATCAAAAATTAAGTTCTTATTATAATTCATTATGTTGAAATTATAAGGTAATATTTTTTAATTCATTGTCAAATAAAAATTAATGTGATTTTGTTACATTTGAAGTAAAATTTAATTTTAAACGATTTTGTTTGGACATTAATTCAGCTTTTTGCTATACATATTTTATTAAACCTTACCAAACAAGTTTTTTTTTAAATTTTAAGACTCTCAAGACCTGTTAGACTATAAAGCTTCCAGTCATGGCAATTCATTTGCTTTATTTAGTAGTGTTTTTTTATATTTTAAATGCAATTCTAATTTCTATTTTTCAGCTACTGGTTTTAAAAAAAAGGGATTTTAATATTAGTACCAGTAAATAATTTTTTTTTCGAAATGAATGCAGTATCTATTTTGAATTTGATTTTCATGTTTTAAGTGGCATTTAAAAACGTTTTTATAAAGTTTTGTGTTTGAATATTGGCATTTTTCTTATTTTTATTTTTGGATTATAATTCTATGACTGGTTGAATTCTATTTTGTTTGTTTTCTTTTTAATTTTTTATTTTCAAAGCCTCGACGATTTATTATTTTAACTTATTGTTCTTTTTATGTAATATTTTGTGTTATTAGTAACTTTTGTGATGTTAAGTGTGTTTTATGATTTGTTGAAATCTGGATTTTGATAGCATTTGAGTCATTGAAAATTAGTAATAAGGTGAACAATTCTTTGTTTATTGTTGTATGGCCAATGTTTGTAATATCGCCAGTTTTCAAAACCGACAAAAGAACGCAAATGTGTCAGACTATTTATCATTGAGGTTTGAATTTGTGAATTGCTGTGAAAATCAGATTGTTAAGGAAATAGAGTCTGAAAAAGAAAAACGGATGAAATTTGCAAAGTTATGAAGAAATATTTATTCTTAACAGTTTGGACTCATCATCATATTCTGATAGCTTCTGATTAACTCCCTATGAGAAATAAGAATAGAGAAAAAGAAAAGAAAAGAAAAAAAAAGAGAAAAGAAAAGAAAAAGAGAAAGAGGAAAGAAAAGAGAAAGAAGAAAGAAAAGAAAAAGAAAAAACAAACAAACAAAATGACTGTAGTTTTGCCTTTGGCAAACAGATATTACTACTTAAGCTTTATTACAAATACTATTTAAAATCAATAATATTTATCTACTTGAGTCAAAATGGACTTTCTGGGAGTCAGCCCTCCACCTCGACTGGCTCCCCTCATCTGAAAGTGATGTGTATCCCTTGGGCCATGAAATAGATATTGCAATCTCATACAAGATTGATAGAATGTTCATGAAAATTTCCCTAACTAAACAATTAAGGAAATTTGATAGACAGTGCTGTAAAACTGAAGCATCCTGGTCAGGACATTATATAGCATCCATGTCCTTGATTTGTTAGAGTATATGGGCCACAATATCAAAAAGAAAATGGACACATGGATAGATGGGTCCTTGATATGATATTAGGGAGTAACTGGTGTTAAGTAAAATGATTTTGTGATCAGCTGTTAATCTAAAATGATGTTGTTTTTTTTACCAAACTAAATATCATTTGTAAAAATATTTGATTGTTAAATGAATACCCTTTTTATTTGGTCATCATATCAAAATGAAAAGAATTATTTTTTAATAATAATTGAAATTAGATTTAAGGATCTTTTTTTTTTTCATCAATAAAAAATGATTTAAAATGAAATGAATTAAAATAATTTTTGAAATAATAAACAAATAAAATAGAAATAAAAAAAAAATTGTTTGTCAAGAATATTTTGTTGAATAACTGAACCTTTTTGCCAATATTTAGAGACGAGAAGGATTTTCCTTAATAAAAGTTTTTGTTCTTTAATGAAAAAATTAACGGAAATTTCCTCATCTCCAATGCTATCTTAACAACCATACACATACACACAGACACACACACACATTCAATAGTTTTTAGCCAGGCTAACACACAAGCAATGAATGAACTTCTAGCCCATTATTCAAAACCTATTTATTCTTTTTAACATTTTTAATAACTGTCGATTCTAAAATCAGTTTCTCAATTCATTGAAAGGATTGAAAGATATAATGGGGCCTCACATCAGTGAGGGGGCGGTGTGCAAGTAAAACTGTAAAAAAAAAAGGCCCCGAAACGGTGCACATTCTCTCCTGATGACCCAACATTTATACAGTTGATTATTTGAACTTTTACAAGTTGGATTGCCTAAAGACCATTATAGAAACATTATACCGATAGGGTAAGGGAAATTTTGAAAAGCTACCTTTTTGGTAAGTTCAAATTACTTTCACAGTATTTTCCTTCTAATCATTAGTCAACTCCTTTATAAAAACAAATTGTCTCCCCTGATCATTCTATTTTATTCTGTGAAACTTCAACTTAAATTATCTCAACTTTTAAAGACTTCCACTAAAATGATTGACATGATTTCAGGGCAAAGCAATAAAAAAAGAAGCATTGCCCAGCGCTGGAGGCTTGCCACTAACATAATTAGGAAAGTCTATTAAGGAAGACACTCAATTCTTTTTTTATACTAAATTATATATACTAATTGTTAAACTGTTTAAATATACTCATTGTTAAAGGAATTTTTTTCAAAAACACTTCATGTTTAAAAATGAATTAATTTTTGTTAAATTTCAAAAACACTTCTCCGTTATTCATTTATTTATTTATCATTTAATAATGTTTCTTTGTATTTTCTCTGCATTTAAAAAAAATTTTTTTTTTTCAAGCAACAATATCGACTCTTTTATTGTTAAAATGATTTATACGGTCAAATCGAGTTGGAAACATTAGTTCCCATCAGATCACTGAAGTCAAGCAACATTGAGCCTGGTCAGTTGTTAGATGGGTGACCATTTATGACTACTAGTGTTTACATTTCTTGTTTTCTTTGATATGTGAAGTGCTCGTAAACCGGAAATTCGAAACCGGGAGTAGAATCCAATCAAACACAACAATTTGACTTTTATATGTATATAGATGGAAAAAATGTATTCAAGAAGGAGCAGCATACAATAAAACCATTTTCATCAATTCTCATTTTTAGGACAAGGAATAATACATTATATTCAAATTAAAAATTAGATAGATTGGGAATACAATGGGTGATATATGTAAATTATATAAGGAAAATTTGATTAATCAATTATTTTGTCGTTTCTTGTTTGAAGAAGAAAATAAATAAAAGGAGAAAGAAATATACTTCAATAAATGTGGTCAAGAAACAACGAAAATAATGAAAAACTTGCAAAACTGAAAAACATTCAGGACCACTGTTAAGGCACAAAGCTTAAAGGGCTTCAAATTCTTGCTCACAACTAAAACCAGAAAGTTTCTTTTTGCACTGATTTTGATATTTAATCTAAAAAAATAAAACATAAGTTTGGATTCCATTAAGATTATGAGAAACACAATTCCTGTTTCTTTATATTTGTTCTGAAAACAAGAATCAAACTTTTTCTAGTCAATATCCTTTTTATTCTGATCGAAATTTAGAAAATACTTTTCTTACTTCATAAAATGATTGAATAATATTGGAAAGAATTAAAAAAAACACACACCTAGATAAATGATCATAATTTATTTTTATTCTCTGGAAAATCAACAGATACGAAAAGAAAATTTTAACATTTGAAACATGGCAATTCTAGGTTTCTATAATTAGATAAAAACTATCAATTTTGAATTCTTTTTTCAATAGGGTAGATCAAGTTTTCTGTTGAATTTCCAGAAAGATTTTCTAATACTCAACAAATTCTTATTAATTCCATTTCTTTAAAAATAATTGTTTATCTAAGTAAAATTTGATGAACGGTTCAGTAAAAAAGCAGAAATTGAGCCTCTATTTTTATTGTGCATAGATTCTGATCACAAGTTGTAAATAGAAATAATCTCTATGGCTTTTCAAATTCTTGTGGGGTAAAAAAGATAAAAATGATATTTCTTATCTGAGAAATTAAAAAAAAAAGAGAAGAAAAAAAAGAAAACAATGAATAAACTGAAAGAATCCTTTGAAATTTCCGAGATAGAAACTTTTTTTAGTGTTGACATTCATGAGTGGGAAGCCAATCACGATTGCAAAGATGATTTTCATTTCATTTGTTTTTTTTTTCTAGTAAAGATATCTTTATTTATTTTTAAGTTTAGATCTTTAACATCGGACTTCTTTAACATAAGAAGTCGAAAAAGAAATGACTCAACTAATGTCCTCATCAAATGACTGTTCTTCAAATAAATTGCTTACATAAGCAATATATTTGGGGTTTATAGTTTGGATTTGGTCAAGTAATACCCTAAGAAGCCTATAGGGCTCATTGGCTTAAATGTTGTAAATAGATCAACTAAGATGGGATTAAAATTGGAACCATCACCTTCAAATAATGCTCACTTAGAATGGTAGAAATTTATTGCCTTTCACAAGTTCTGTGGATATTAATTTCTAAGAATACATTTCAAAATTTAACATTATGGCTCAGGCATGGTTAATGATATTTATACCTTTCCCTTGGGTGTTTGGCCAAATATAGATCCTAAACCACTGATCATGGTTCTTCCATCCAAGTTCTAATAGCTGGATAATAAACATTTCCCAGAATTTATCTTATTGAAAATAGATTTAATCTTATTTTTGAGCAAACACAGAAAAAAATATCAATAGGATTTTTAGACAAAATTTATGACTGTCATAAAATCTTATTCTTGCTTTTATCTACTTTTTTTAATATTAATTTTTCTTCCATTAACATTTCTGATTTGACTATTTTTGAACTTTATGTTTGTTTGATAAAATAAAAATTAATAAATCCATTTTCTTACATCTGATTTATGGCAGAGTTGAACTTCAACTGGCCAACATGTTTTGGGTTTATTTTTGTTTGTTTTTTTAATATTCACAAAAAGCCATAAATCTGCTAAAAAGAAAAGAGATCTTTTTAATTTTTTTGTTCCCACTAAAACATTTTATTTTGTTGTAGATCTTTATTTATGAATCTTTTGGTCTTCTTGAAGCTGAAACCTAAAACAAAACAAAACAGTTAAGATGAACAAATGTAAAAGTTCACTTCTTTCCCGATTGAAAGAATGAGGACAAAAAGCAAAGAAAAAAAATTCAAGATTATTAAAAAAATCAATAGAAATAACAAAATTTGGCCAAAAAACAATCCTAAATTTAAAAATACTTTTTTTATATTAATAATCAATATTCTTAAATATAATATTTGAAAGCTGAAAAATTCCATTTTTCCTTTCAAAAAAATCAAAAAGACAATTCTTTGTTTAAACATACATTTTTTTCAGGTTAGTGCTTGGACAAGTTAGTTTCATTTTCATAGATTTGTTCTAGATTATAATGGCTTTGGATTTGAATTCGTTGATATCTGGATATTGTACTTTGGAAAAAAAATTTTTGATAGGTTCAAAATTTATCATTTAGGAATTCAGGAGAACAGATTCTTAGCATTCTAAAAACCAATAAATCAATAAGAATAAAGATTCTTATTTTACCATTTACAAAACCACTGACAAAAATTTCCAAATCAACCTATTATAGAGATATTATGTTCCACTAGTTTTCTCAATACCATGCTGTGTTCAGAAATTTATCATGCACCTTTCATTGCCTGGTCTATTTCAAAATAATTCACAACTGTAAATTTTCAAAACTAGTTTTTTGAATTGATTGTCACAATTCTTTACAATGATTTGATGGCTCTGAACATTTTGTAATTAAGTTTTAGAAAATAGGACACAACGTACAGTTTTTGTCTTGGAATTATTGGAAGATTGTTAGTATGAGAATGCACTTTATAAGTTCTCGCTTTGGGCTCCAGCTTCATAGCACTGGAAAGAGGATGAAATGACTGTAAAGGTTTATAGATTTTTCTTTATTACACACATAAAGAGAATAATTTGTGGTTTTTAGAGTAAGTGCCTTATTTGGATTCTCATGGGAATGAAAATGATCTTTTTCCTTTCACAGGGACATAGACCAGCACTGAATAAATAACAGGAGAAAGGAGATCAGATGCTATCAGTTCAATCAAGTAGAAGAAGAAAATTCAAATCGGAATAGAAAAATCTCTTGCACAAGTTACGAATGAATGGCCAATTCTAATCAACAACAGAAGAGTGACAGACAGCGTCATTTCCTGATCAGAGCTTCATTTCAATATTTCTGCCTCTCTGTGATTGCAGATTGCATTCAAGTGAAACGGCACCCAAAATCTGGCCAAGATGTGTTTCTCTTAAAATGAATGCAAGAAACCAATCAACTATAGAAATGAAACCGGAAAGACATTCTTCTCTGACAAATTGGATATCTTTAAAAAAAATGTTTTAACCATTTCTCAAACAAGTGTATTTCTTTAATGGATTAGCTTATTTTGTTTAATGGGATATCAACATTTTTTTAGCTATATGAAAACATTTTCAAATATCACTTAAAACAACCGAAAACTCTGCAAATTAAAATATCTAAAACAACCAATTTCATATATTAAAGAAAAATTAAAAGAATAAAACACACAGACACACACACACAAACATATATATATACATATCAATCTGTAGAATGTGTAGAATGAGATTTCTTATATCTATAGTGCTCAATATCAGTGATAGAGCATGTATATTAGTGAAGTGTAGACACAGAGTGAACGGCCTTTGATGACGATTAGTTTCTTACCCGTGTGGTCATCAGATGACAGTGCAGGTGAGAAACTGACAGTCACCGAAGGCTGTTGACTCTGTGTC
>JAUZSX010249086.1:0-30730 GCA_034780655.1 Idiosepius hallami
CCCGGGAAAAATCTGTTTTGCGTCCCTCGGGGACTTTTAGAGAGCTAGGGGTACCACGCACGCGCGGCTTGTTTTTTATATTTTCATGCTGTTTTATTTGGCCATGTCATTATTATTATTACTATTACTAATATTATTATCATTATCATTATTATTATTACTATTACTAATATTGTTATCATTATCATTATTATTATTACTATTACTATTATTATTATTATTACTATTAATATTATTATTATTATTATTACTATTTATATTATTGTTATTACTATTAATAATATTATTATTACTATTACTAATATTATCATTACTGCTAATATTACTATTATTTTCCTATTATTACTATAACTAATACTACTACTATTATTATTATTATTACTAATATTATTATTATCATTATTACTATTATTATTTTTATTAATATGACTATTATTATTATTATTAATATTATTATTATTATTATTATTAATATGACTATTATTAATATTACTATTATCATTATATTATTACTATCGGTATTATTGATATATGAATATATATGAGCAGGTCTGTGTCACATTGCTTATAAATGAAAGACTTATTGAGTTAATATAGATATAAATGAAAGTCAGTCTGGGATAGAAATAGAGGTAACAACATTTTATTTTCGGATAAAACAATAACAAAAACCACATAACTATTAGGCTTTTTATTTAATTTACTGATACGCTACCTAAAAATACGCTAATTTAATCTTACACAATATCATTCTTGGTAATATTTAACTATGGCATAGATATCATATCTCTGGCTTGATAATTTGATGTGTGCAATACTTCATTTTTAACTGTACGAATTGATGAGAAGCTGCCAGAAATTTTGAACGGACATATTGAAGCCAAAAAGGCTGAAAATAAAAACGTCAATTCTAAAAATGTTCTCCGCCTGTTTTATCTGATTTAACCAAACAACCTAGAGAGAGTCAGGGTCGGTCATTTTAGACGAAAGTCGCCAGTTTCAAAAACAAGTCTGACGTGTTTCTGTTTGTTGATAAATTTCAGCTTCGTTTATTACATATTTTACCATTTGAAGCTAGTAAACATTTTACTAAAAAAAACTATCAATTCATACAGATATATGTAGAGGTTAGTGTTTATTTAGCTTTCTTGATATAACTTTCAGTGGTAGTATTCTTCGGTGGTTTGATCATTTTAGCTACTTTTAGATATAATGTTTCACTTTCTTTTTTTTATATAAAACAGTGAAAGATAAATTTTTTGCAGTTTAATTAAAAAGATTTACAGATTATTTAACATTGTGTTATATTTACTTGTGCAAAAAGATCTAAGACTTGAATCGATTTCAAAACCGTATATGTTTAATATGTGTGATAGACTGTGCCGATAGGTAGTTACGCAGAAATAGGATAAAATCAAAAACTGTTTCTAGATATTTTTCTTCAATCCCACATCCATTTTCTTGCTTCTACATAGGCTTTAACAAACGATGTTACGTTTGATAAGATGTTGAGTAGTTTAATGCTGGCAAAGTGTGGAAGTTTTTCTGTTATCATGATATTTTCCTAATTTTGAGAATTGTCATAAAATTACTACCGAAATTAGAGCTGGGCAGAATAAAATACTTCATGAGTTTTTTAAAATATACAAGTTCGAATAGAAAGAGAACCGACAGTCATAAAATAAAAATTCTGCGTGATTGACCTCTGCAATCCACAATATATCAACCTGAAAAATGTATACCATTTAACTGGTTCCTTTGTTTTGTGTTATACAGTACATCAACCATTTTAGGTCATTTTAATACCGAGAACAACGACTTATGATTTTATACGTAGATTTTTTAAAATTGCACTATTTAATTCATAGCTGGAGGGAAGATCAGGATTCATACCTTTCCAAGTGTATTAGTCGACATGTCAACGTAGACGGAACAACTTGGATTCGAACCCGCATACTACGGTTCCGAAGTCCGATTGCCTATCCATTGGGCCACGTCGACCGCCTCCATTTTAACTTGAAAATGTTAAACATAAACTTTAAAATTCACTTATTTTCAAAAAGAAACCATTCACTTCAAAATGAACTATCAACTTCAGAATTGATTGATCAACTTCAAATTAGAAAACAATTTCAAAATGAGAAAAAACCAAACAAATTGTTTTCTAATTAAAAGTTGATTAACTCATTTCATGGTGATTAATCCATTTTGAAGTTCATTAATTCTTTTACTAGATATTAAATTCATTTTGAGCTTAGTTATTAACTTTTTGATGTTAAAGTGGTAAAGAAATAAAGAGAACCTTTTTATTTTTTACCTGTAATATTTGATATTGACTGTTGGATAATATGACATGAATTTAAGACCTGATTCTTTCATTACTTTAGATCGCTTGAAAGTCCTCACTTCTCTTCTGTCCCTGAAGTGACAGGTTACATAACTTTATAAATTTTTTTCTCCAACTTTTCCTCTACAGTACTTAACAACATTTGATGTGAAAAATAGATGCAACATTAAATGAACCTGATTAACAATATGAAGAAAAACAAATTAAGCCAATCTAAATGTCAGATCTCATTCTCATAAAAACAGTTTTCTTTGCACGAGCAAATTGATGCGTTTACAATTATCGTGTTAATTACGCAAAAGAAATATTATTATAGGCTTATTTTGTTTTATTGCATAACATAAATCAATATCCTTTAATGGTTGAATTATTCTTCTCATATGCGTCACTCTGATTTTGAACATGAACGTAATGGGAAAACAAGAGTTTAAACTAGAGTGCTGCAATTTTCAAATTTCAAGCCATTATCGCCACACAATGGATTCTAAAAAAAAAAATTCCCTGAAATTTTGTGAAGATTAAAACAAATATAAAAACGTTTTTTCAAAACTGAATTCGTGACAACGAAGATGAAGAAAATAGTCTCAGTGTAAAATAAATAGCGCAAAAGAAGGAAATCACATTTCAATCTTTCTGACAGATATAATTCGGACATTTCAGAAAACTTGACTATTCTTTTTTTAAATTTAAATTTTTTTTGGGACAGAGCATTTTATTAAATTAAAAAATCAACATTCAACATAAAATTATCAAAAATATTCATTTTTTAAAAATATTTACTGTTTTTTTTCTTAAACAGGAAATTTATTGAAAAAAAATATCGATTCTTCAAATCATTCTAGACACGTCCATGAACTTTAATTAGGTATTGCTACAATAAAAAAATCTTGCCAAACTCGCTGTTGAATGATGCACAAGAAAAAGAAAAGAATAAATGATCAAACAATATGACAATGTTCAAAAATACATTAAAAATGAAAAATACCAGTAACAATTGATTATTATAAATTTATTTACTCGGCAAATCTTCATTGAGGTTCTTGGAAAAATATAAATGAAAGAATGACTACTGATAAACAGCATGCACACAAGGAAATAATTAGTAACCAATATCATATTTACTTACCATCCTATGATAAACAAAACCTTATTTTAGAAAGATAAAGGTACCTATTAACTAAAAATTGTGCTTTTTTGGAAACTTTTAGATTTTTTTCTGGCTTTAGAAAAAACAAACAATCATCCAAACCAAAAAAAGGACATAAAAAAAGAAGTTTCTTATTTGACGTGGCATCTTGCTCTTCATCCTGATTTTCAGTTTGTACCAACCATTTCTTTACAATGAGAATACACATGTACATTGTTTAAGGGTAAAAACGCGTTTAGTTGTGGCCATCTTGGCTAAATTTGTTAGAATAGTTTACGAGACACTGATGTTAAGCAACTTCCAATCTGGTCAGTAGTTAGATGAATGACCATTTAAGAATACGAGTGTTTACAGTTAAATTTTTTTTTTTTTACTTCGGCTCGATCTTGCTACATGGAGGGCTCGTTAAATCATATATTCATTAAATATTAAGATCTTTCTAATTTGTAGTGTAATAATAGCCAAAGGTTATACTCTACAATATCAGGATTTTTTTAAAGCTCAGTAAAAATATAATTCGTCTGTTTTCAATGACGTCAAATTCGAAAAAAAAAAAATTAAGAATAACAATTGGGTAAAAAAAATTAGAAAATAATATCGACGATTTTTTTGTCATTTTTTTTTTAAATTTAAAAATTTAATTTTACTTAAAAAAAATTATAATAAAAACTATATCAAAAAATTTTTCATAGTTAACACCAATCTAAAAGTAAGAGAATTTATGTTGATGCTTAGATTATTATTTTGAATAGTTTATTTTCTTTTCGTGAAAAGAGTCGAGAAAAGTTTGAACAATTTAAAGAATCGATGAACTTGATTAGTTTCCTTTTCGGTCGTGTTTGATTGATTTTGCTGTCAATAAGTGATGAGCCATTGGCTTAATTAAAACAATATCAAAATCAAACGCTTCGTTTGGAATGGCATCAAACAGCTAAAAGAGACTAGAATGTTTCATTAAGTTATTTATTTGTATTAATGGGGACATACTAATAGAGAGTAGAAAAACGGAGGGAAAGAGAAGAAAAGAGACGTGATAACGTAGAAAGAAGAAGGAATTTGTAAAAGGAAATAAAGTGAAAAATAGAAATTAAGTTGAAATAGTCGAATAAAGGAATGACCCAAACTAATTGAAGAAAATCAAAAACAAGAGAAATTTTGGAGCAGTATAAATAGGCTTTCATTTTCGTTCCCAATGAATCTATGACAGCTTGTGTTCAGCACTTTAAGTAGTCTCTGGCATTATCTTCCTTTTTTTTAAATTTTAAAACCAGTGTTAATTAAAGTAAACTTTGCAACGAAATCATTGCTAAAATAAAACATGTAATTACATTTTGTATTATTTTAGCTATTCTGTTTATCTGGATTATAAATTTTGTAATAATTGTATTTATTTGTAACTAAATTTTTTTTCTTACCGTTTTTATAAACATTTTATTATTTTATCTTTTTAATCAAGTCGTTAGTACGGGATTTCGAATTCAAATTGAACGTTTTGAAATTCTGGTTTACAGTGTCTTCGTTTTGTTTCAAGTTAAGCTATTAACACTGGTGAACAGCCAAAAAAGTGTTATTGGCCCTTCCCCAATTCAAGGACATGTGCCTAATAGTGTGTATTTTTAATGGAAGATATAACGTCTTACTTTTGGTTTTAGGACTCAAGCTAAATATACTTATTATAGCCATCGGTCAGCGACGGTGGAGCATTAGTAAAAGTTCGGGCTCTGAAATCGTAGTACGCGAGTTCAAATCCCAGCCAAAACCATTACATTCACCTATAGCTGCCTTGAACAGATGAGGCTCGTTAACTCGGAAGAGCAGCTCATCTAGGTGAATGGTAACACCGAATGTAAAAAGCTCGGGTAAGAGCACGTAAAAATGGTGTTGTGCCAAGCTTTGGTTTGTGTTCATCAAGTAAATATAATATACGGGGTTTTAAGATTTAAAGGGGAGGTCCACTTGGGCCTAGTGGGTAGGCAATCGGAATCAGAACGCATTAATAATTTAATAGGATTAGAAATGTGTAATATTACATGTGATATGCATCTGCTTTGTTTTCATAAAAAGGACAGCGACGGTGGAGCATTTGTAAAAGCTCGGTCTCGGAAATTTTATTACGTGAGTTCAAATCTCAGTCAAAACCATTACATTCACCTTTGGCTGCCTCGGGCAGATGGGGCTCGTTAACTCGAGAGAGCTTCTCATCTAGGTGAAGGATAACACTGAATGTAAAAAGCCCGGGTAAGAGCACGTAAAAATGGCTTTGTGCCAAACCTGGGTTGGTGCTCACCAAGTAAATAGAAAAAGGAAAGAGAATGCCATGTCACATATTGATATTTTCGCTAACTTGTGATACCTCTTAAACATTAAACGCACGCTTTAACAAAGGAAGGGTTCACATCGTCCAAAATAAATATCTCTGAAAACCTTGCTTGTCAAACAATCTTAAAGATAAAACAAACTTAAACACTTCCAGCAGACAACTGAACAGCAAACAAAACATTATTTCTACCTGTCAACAACATATCAACATCTACTCAACATTGTATTTGAGTTACTTCTAAGTTAACCGTTGAACTTGTCAGCTTATTCCAAAATACTTTAGTTTTGTATATATTTTTCTGGTGCATCTAATCCAATATTTTTAGTTATAAACTGTGTGAGCAATATTTTTACCTTTTCCAAACTGGTTTTTTCTATGTATACCATCAAAGGTTATGTTATCCTCTTCATACACATTGCCGGTGAGGATATAATGCATATAAACAATCAAATATATTTGATTAATTACTATCGTATATATGTGTACATCTTTAGTTATAAAAGATGAGACATACATGTTGAGTATTTATTTAAGGGCATATGTTTTGCTTTACAAATATTATCAACGGAAAAATCGCAAGAGAAATGAAAAACAGTTATGTCATTTGAAAAGATAAAAAAATGTTTACGTTATTAAAATAACTGTGAATATATATCTCATCTTTTATAATATGGTCTGAAAATATATCTTCTTCCTACAGACACATACATACACACACACACATATATATATATACTATATACACATACACACACATATAATTATGATATCTTGTTCTATATTTTTAAAGGGAGAGTTATTATATTAGAAATACAGTGTTTTTAATATTGATTCGCATGGTAAGACGTCAACAGTGTTTATCAAATATCACTTTCATCTTAATATATTTATTAACCTGAGTCATTCTGTTTGCTTTTATATTTGGAGAAATACTTTTGAGAAAAGTATAAACCTACACATTCCCTCAGGCTGTGGATTAAAAAGTGCATATTGTCTTATTACAAAAGAAAAATCTAAGTGAAACTAAAAAAAGTTTATAATAAATGATTGTTCTTGGCATTAAAAAAGGATGATATAATTTCCGATTAGTTTATTAATATAAAAGATTAATAATACTGATATTGTATGTTTAAGATGAAAAATTGTTTAAATGTAATCATAATAATTCACTAAAATTTAAAATAACGAATTAATATAAAAACAAAATCGTATTATCATAAATAACTTTGCTTGGAACACATTAAAGATTTAATGAAATTAAAAATACATAATATTACTTATATAAATTTGTTTTTCTTAAGTTTCCTTATTTTGAATTTTATACAGTAGAATTATACGAGTATTTTCTAATTAAAGTATATTTACATTAACAACAAAAATGCATATACATTAATAACATTTTCTATTTTTTAGTTAAATATTTAATTAAATGTGTAAGTAAATGCTGATACACTAGTTATTTACATTTTTCAAGCCCTGTGTTATAAGGTTTTTAAACCAGACTTTCATCCTTTTGACCCTAAGAGGCTGATATATCGGCCGTGAAAACATAAGGCAAAATAATACCCACCAATATTTTTGCTTTAAACTGTTTCTCTAATATAACGACTCTTAGTGATTACTTGGTAATTTTGATAAGTCGAGGTTCAAAGGGTTAACGCTGTTCTAATATCAATTTTTTAAAGCAAAAACCAAGGTGGAAAAGTCAAATTTAATTTGCTGAGACTGAGGTTTTTCTAAAGCGATTTAATGAGGTTGAATTTACATAATCTTCAGACGATAATGACTATTGAGACAGACAGCGATTTAAAAACCTATTTAAAATGCAAACACGTGAAAAATCGAATCACACCGGGATTCGAGTTTGAACAATTGACTGATGAAATTGACAAATGTCTATTAAAGATTAAAAATTAAAAAAAAAAAAAGAAAAATTGGTTTTTGATGCATAAATAAGTTGTCTCGCTTTATTCTTTAAAGCGAATATTAACACCTACATGTGCAAAATGTGTACTTTGTTTTGAAGATATTTTTTGCTGTTATGGGAAATATGATTTCAGTTTTATTTTGTAAGATAACAACGACGACACAGGACTGCAACATTAGCTCTATGAAAAAGAAATATAGATAA
Organism: Idiosepius hallami; assembly: GCA_034780655.1. Taxonomy (NCBI): domain Eukaryota; kingdom Metazoa; phylum Mollusca; class Cephalopoda; family Idiosepiidae; genus Idiosepius; species Idiosepius hallami. The sequence goes on from JAUZSX010249086.1 coordinate 7,946, forward strand.
AATGAGTTTAGTGTGGTGGATACACACTCTGACTAATGGAATTTAAACTCTTACCAACTGATTTTAATTTGGAACCATTACCTTAAATAAAAGTACGATGCCATCTATTTGCTAGTATAAAGTTAAATATCACAGTAGATGAAATACTATAAAATTGCTCTGATCATTTAACTTAGTCTCTAAACAATATCTGCTGTTCCACATTATGAAAATATTCAGCCAGATTTAAAGGTTTATATATACATGAATTTTGTTTTAAAAAATTATGACCATGATTAATATCAGTTTAAATCTGTTATTTAAATGTAATTAGAGTATTTTACTTATTGTTTCTGTTTTTCAGTTGTTTTTGTTTCATTTGTTTTATTCTCATTGTTGTAGTAATGATTAAGTAACACTATATTCATCGGTGCCCTGAAAGGTTGCAAGTTTATTAATCTTTTGATTAGACTCTTTTCGGTAGTACAAATGTAGCTTTTCCATATAACAAAATAGGTTCAAAGACAAAATGTATAGAAAATAAAGATTTTTTTTGTTTCGAAAACATAAAAAAAAGAATGGTTCTTGAAAAATAATAGCTGAAAAGCTTGCAGCATGTTTTTTCTGTTCGTACTTTTCTTGAATTTTATTTTTCGACAGTAATAATTTAATCCTTTGAACCCCGACTTATCAAAATTACCAAGTAGTCACTCAGAGAAGTTATATTAGAGGAACATATTAAAACCAAAAAATTGGTATATCTTCTTTTGCCTTATTTTGTTAGGGCCGCTATATCGGCCTCTTGTGGTCCAAAGCTTTAAAAAACTTAAATATCAGTGCCACTAAATAACTATTAAATAGATGGTTATGAATCATAAACCTTCTATAAATTTTATTGTTTTATTTTATTTTGTCAAATATTTATTATACAAAATACCAGGTCGAAAATTTTAGACTTTTCATATATTTTAAGAGAATTAACTGTTCGTTACTAGGTTTATTAAAATCCTTTTTATATCTTAGCATTTCCGGGAATATACAATTAAAAAAAAACTAATATTTGATTTTAAACAAAGAAAAAATTGTTATTATAATTATTAATATAATTTATTTCAAACTTATAGATACGGATTCATTAAAATAGTCGTACTTGACTTCTAAAATCCTAACTTTTAATCTAAAAAAGTGTCGTGGGAGAACATCTTTCTTAATCGACTCGGCTGAGGTCTGTGTAAACGGGGACTTCAAACGTTCTAGCGAGTGTTGTCAGAGTTTGTGTGTGCGCTCGGAAAATTTAACCACACTGCTTACTTTGTAGATTTATTGTTTCTCAAATACAAGTTTAAACCCAACAAAGTGTTCTGTCTTCATTGCGGCTGACGAAGATATAAAAAAGTAAAAACCGACTTTGTATCTTTATTTTACTTACTTTTAATTAATTTAATCATTTACTAGTGGATCTATTTAGATGAATGTAACGAACAAAAATCTGTAATGTTTAGGGCTATGCTAATATGCTTATATTAAAGAATATACTTGTCACAGATTATAATTTGACAATTTCTCTTAATTCTGCAGCTATTAGCAATAACTAAATAAGTAATAACTAAAGAATTAAAAGAAATTGTTAAATAGACAAGTAACAAGTAGAGCTGAAACATGAATATTCTTTATTATAAGCATATTGTCATAGCTATATTAATGTATCAGTCTATTTTGGGAACATAAATATTTTTTCATTTGAATTAAATATCTCACCAGCTTCTGCTGGATGTTTTTTTAGATTTGCTCAAAGATTTATGGATTTGTTTAAACATTTTTTTATGTTTGATTAATAAAGTGATTTCTTTTCCACACTATCAAATATTATCAGGAATTATTCACTTGATTGTATTTTTAGGCATGTTTGCAATTCATCTCAATCACTTAAATTTGTTCTCATCAATTAACTTTATTAACAAATTTTGGTTGTCTCATTGACACGTTTTAGGTTTTGATAGAAAAATTACTTTATCCTTTTTTTTAATAACTATTTTTTACAGCTATTTTTCGAACTATAGTAATCATCATTTTAATACTAATTCTAATCCTACTAATAATGATAATGTTCGGGTAATACTCGTTAAATTTATCATACTCAATATCAACCATTCGGAAAAATAACTAAATTAATAATCTTTAGACAAATAATTTTTAACTGCCAACCAAAGACAATTTCTAAATCTTGTTTGTTTTTATCGTTTGTTTTTGTTTTACGACATATCAACATTATAGGTCATTTAATGCCGAGAACAATTACTTTTGATCAACGTTAGATTTATAAATATGACAATATACCAATTGATCCATAGCAGGGAGAAATGTAGAGATTCATACCTTTTCCAAGGGATTTGGTCATATGCGACAGTAGCCTGAACGACTGGCATTCAAACTTGCATGTTTTGACACCAAAGCCCGACTGCCTATCTGCAACCTTTATAAGTTGACCTTTATATCTTCTTGATCAACCGATAAGGATGTCATCTCTGCATGCTTTTTTATTTTATATGTTAGCTTAGAATATGTCTTAAATTTCTGAGTAATAATTGCCTCAAAAGTCAATAGAAAACTGTGGGTTGCCAACAAAATTTCCGGTTATATAATTATTCTATACGAAGTATGGCGTGAGACGTATTTGGTTTTAGTTTCTACTCTGCTGTAGATTTTTTTTGTTGATTTATTAAAAAAAAAAGATGTCCAGGATTTCGCGTAAGTTATTTAATTATTCATGGTTGAAGCGTTATGTTAAATGTCTTTTAGCAATCAAACTATATTTTAACTTGAAAAATTTATGGTTAGTATAAAGGCATTCATCCTCACTTCCCGTTATTTAAGTTTAATTTTTTCCTACTTAAGATTTTTTGATTATCTTTACTCTTATTCTTTTTATTATGATAAAACCCACTTTGGACATTAAATAGGCAGTCGGAATTCAGAATGCGAGTTTAAATGCTAGTTGTCCCCTCTACACTTGTATAATACCCTTGTGAAAAGTATGAATTCCCACATTATCTCTAGCTATGTATTAAATAATTCCCGTTGTTTTAATATTAAAACTATGTGTGGACCAAAAAAAAACCAAAAAACGTTTACCACAAATGATTGTTCTAGGCATTAAACGATGAAAAAAAGTTTATATACTGTAAAACAAAAAATTTACAGACAAAACTTATTATTTCAAATTTTAATATTTTATTCAATTTGTTCTCTAATAAATACACATACAAACATACATTCACACATTTATAAATCTATTTATTATATATTGCATGTTTCATTATTCTTTGGTCAGATAATTCCGTCTGTATTTGATTTGTCAAATTTATTTTGTCCATAACTTGAAAGCTATAAAATGCTAAGACAATATAAAATAATAAAAAAATACAGAAACTTTGGATAAAAATAAACATAATTTTCTGATTAAAAACTATAGACGGTATCCGAATTCCAGAAGAAACTAATAAACAAGCAAACAAAAAAATCATATAAATAAACAGAAAACTTTTAATAATCATAAAAACCAATGCAAAACGGCTCTTTCTTGATTTTTTATTTATTGCAGACGAACCGAAGGAAAAAATATTACATTATATGATAGGGTAAAGGAGAGGAGTGTAATAGAGAACCCCATAACAGTCAGAAAATGATGAAGAAAAAGAAAAGGAAAACAATACTAAAAACAATAGTGGAAACAACGACGACGATGAGATATCTATAAAGCTGGTTTTTATTCATTGATTCGCCCCAGGTTTCCTACCCACAAAAATTTATAAACTGCTATTATTTTATTAAAACTTTTAGCAAAGAAAGACGTTTCAATTTCAATCAAAATAGTTCTTCTTTGTTGGCTTTTTTCGTTACGGACCAAAATGTTATATGCAGGGCCGTGCTTAAGGCCCCTGCAGACCCCACAATTGCCGAGGAGCAGCATGCTCCAAAGGAGCCGCAAGGCTCCCTGGCTTTACATATCTTTTGTAATTTAAAAAATCACCAAATTAATTATTTGAATTAACTAAAAAATCATTATCACACTTGAAATGTGCACTTACCAATCCATTTCCCTTTCTGTCATTCTCGTTTTCTCTCGATATATATGTATATAATATAAATTTGTATACGTGTGTATAAACAAGTTCGGTATTATCCACACTGTTTAGGGTGGTTAGGGAACGAACGTTGTATTTACTGTATTGCAACGTAGTGTGCTTAATATTTGTAACTCTACGGGTTTAAAAATAGAGTAGTTATAAATATATATTTATTATTTGACTACGACCTGATGGGTTTCGACACCCGTGCACCTCCTCATGTAGTCTGATTTGTACATGTATGTATACTTGGTCTTTGATCGAAGGCTCCAGTATGTTGCGGTGATAAGTTACGTTTTATGAGGAAAGGAGGCTGCAAGACGCATTCTGCGACGGGGCCGCAAGATAGCTAAGCACGACACTGTTTATATGTGTTTAACAATGTGACTAAAAAAGAATTTAACATTCTTATTAAGTAGTTCCTAACTATTATTAACTTGAGTTTTAAATCTAGGGACAACAGAAATATTGGAATATAAAACACATGAATATTTAATAAATCTAATGAAAAATAAAAAAAAAATATTCCTATTAGATGGTTATGAAAAAATTTGAATAATTCTGATTGATTTTTAAGCTGAATTATTGATATTTTAATTCTTTATTAATCATGAAAGTATTCAATAAAGCAGAATGAAAATAACTTATCCAGTTGTTCTTAATCAACTCTTTTAATTCAGTTTTGAAGTTTATAAATGCAAAAGGATGATCGAGGAAGAACTATGCCATCAGTTTCCTTTGCTTATCCTTTAACTGTTTATGCTTAAAACAATTTTAAAATTATTCATGTTTTATGCACTTATTTTTTCTCTAAGTTTTCAACACGCATAAAAATTATATCTCAAAAATACGAAGAATTTAATTCTTGTCGCTTAATCAATTCCCTAACCTTTTGGAACCTGACTTAGTCGATATTTTGATTCTCAAATAAAACAGATCTAATTGGTTCGATGGTGATTTTTGCCTATGGTTGCTAACGCCGAAATAAGTCTTTCGAGATTTATAAACTTAAGATTGAATAAAAGTAAACAAAAAAGTTAAAACTAAGCCTTTCGTTCCTAGACCAAATAAACTTATTTCATGAATTAAAGAATTAAACCTGCGATAATCAACACTTAATATGCAGATTATTAGGTAGTTAGATTAAAAAAAAAACAGCTTTATAATTTTCCAAGACATCTAGCTGTTGTAACATTTAGATTAAGCGTAATTCATCAAAATTTTTAACTAATAGAGATATCTCATCTTTATTTTTTTTTCATTTTACTACTTCTTTAGTCATATAAGTCGAATCAATTTTGTAATATTTCGTCTATTGTTTGTAATTTTCTGAACCTCCATGCTTCGTCTATCCCTGTTTTTACAAGAACTCAACATAATGGCCACACAGAAAGACTTCTGCACTAATTTTTGGAGCAGATAATATCGCCTCGTGATTGACAACACGGAATTCTTTCCATGAAATTTGCTATTTTGCTGTTGAAATACAAAATTAGGCCAAGTCTAAATGTTATTGCTGCCACATATTTTGGAAAGCTAAAAAGCTAGGTTTATAAATTAAACCACTTGGTTGCAGATTTGGTTGTTTATATTAGTGAAGCAACTCTTGAGGATTATCATTACTTATTTGATTTTAACGTTTTTAAGATAGCATTGTGGTTAACAGTAGAAGTCAGTAAAACTTGAATGATGATACAGTAGAATTGCACCTACATTACTATTCTTTTATTCTTATAACTTATAAAATTGTTAATTTTTTTCATTTAATGCCGAGAACAATCATTTATATTTACTGTTCTTACGGCACAAAGTATTTTCAATAAGTTAATATGCATTATTTAATCCATAGATGGAGGGAATAGGATATTATACCTTTCTCTAGACAAAAAAAATTAAATTTATCCTAATGTTTGTAACTTTTATAATCCTTTCTGTATTCAATAACCTGGTTAGATATTGCTTCACAAACCCAAACCCAGCTGTGGCGCCAACCTTGTCAATTATCTCCAAATGCTTTAGAGTTGCATTTTGCCATATAATTGGTATTGGGTGGTTTTGTTGTTTTCTTATATAAACGGACATGATAGTTTTAAGAAAGGTAGCCTAGACCGATTGTATCAGAAATCGAACCTCATTGAATCACCAATCAACTGACTGTAACTTGACCCTGTAAAGTTCTGTTGTTGCGTAGGCGCTGCGGTATCTCACGCTTTTTTCCCCTGAAATGGGACTCTTTTACTACTGCCTTCGATTGAGTTACCCTGGTTTTCGAATAATGAGCCAAGTTACCGATGCGATGACGCGTCAATCGATATGATGTGATCGAATTTGCGTTTCGTGCCGTCATGGTAATTGAAATTGATATCTTTCGCTTCACATACAAAAAAAAATATCCAACTCATAACGCTGTTCCAGTAAAAGTTCCATCAGTTTATCAAAATTTTTAAATAAAGAGATAATGAGAAAGAAAGAAACAGAAAGCGAGAAAAAGAGAGAGAGAAAGTTTTTGATAAGTTCGGAAAGAGAGAGTGTAAGAGAGAAAAAGTAAAAGAAAGAGAGTGGGTGATAAAGAAGGCTGAAGAGTGAGGGAGAGAGAGAGAGGGAGGACATGGTATAAAGAAAAGTAAAAAGGAATATGAGAGAGAGAGAGAGAGAGAGAGAAAGTGTTCGAAAAGTTCGGAGAGAGAGTGTGTGTGAGAGAGAAAGAGTAAGAGAGAGGGTGATAGTTAAAGAAGGCTGAAGAAAGAGGTGGAGAGTGAGGGAGAGAGAGTGGGGGAGAGAGAGGGGGATATGGTATAAAGAAAAGTAAAAAGGAATAAGAGAGAAAGTGTTCGAAAAGTTCGGAGAGAGAGAGTGTGTGTGTATGTGAGAGAAAGAGTGATAGAAAGAGAGCGGGTGATAGTTAGAGAAGGCTGAACAGTGAGAGGGAGAAAGAGAGAGAGAATAAATAAATATAGTCTTGCGATCATGGTTTCAAACCTATGTTTTTTAGTATCTAGAACATTCCGGCCGAGTCTAATAAAAACGTCTGGTCTCGTTGATAATCAAGAAAACACTATCTTATCTTTTTACATACTATACTTACGTATATAATCTATGTCTTCCCATGTTTCTCACAATATCTCGATGCTTACTTAAATTAATTATTTTTCTAGCATAAGTTATTCAACTTGTTTTTTTATTTCAATTCTCAACCAAGTCTTCTCTGAGAGTTTAAAGCCACGACAAATCCAATGTATTTTTTTATCGGATGGCTGACGCCAAATATTTATTGGCCCTATCCACTTGACTTTCTCAGTAAAGTAATCTATAAGTGGATTAGAAACTGGCGACGACGACGTCTGTCCCAAAAGACCAGAAATATCTCGAATTTCCTACGTCCCCCTCCACATCCATAATCTAACTAATCGAACGAAGTCATTTTATCTTTCAGCATTCTTTCGTTTGGTCCAGCCTTTCAGCTGATTTAGACCAATCATTTGAAAATAGATCGTTTTTTGCTTCATTTCACAATTTATTTCAGGTAAGCTGATGCCATCCTTGGTTTTTGGAATTTTTTTGGTAAGCTGGGAAATAGTTCAAAATTACTCTTCCTCTAGCAATTGTTCACGATATAGGTTTCACTTTAATTCTAGCTACTTCTTTTCTGTCAGATCACGTTTCTATATCTGCTACTAAATAACCCAGTTGTTTTAATTTTAACATCTATAAAAATACTAAATAGGAGCCGCATTGTGTTGTTTTTACCAAAAAAAGGACAGTTTATTCTTAAGTGGTTGCCGATTAATCTTTTTTAGTCTTAGATGCTGGTTTTGGTTTGTATCATTCTTTTTAGGTCATTTAATGCAGATAAGAATAATTTTTGTTAAACTTTTTCCCCCCGCTTAGTTTATTGAAAAATACAATATGCCCTACTTCATCCATACATAAAAGAAATGTAATCTAAGATTCATACCTTTCCCACGTGATTTAAATTCAAATATAAAAACAAACAGAACCACTGAATTTCGAACTCAAGTATTTCGATTTCAAAGTTCGACTGGTTATCAACCGTCTCAAGTGGACTTCATCTCTTTTTGATGAATTGAAGACAGTAAATTTTAATTAGTCATTATGGTCAAAATACTTTGTTTAGTAATGTATACTGGAAAAGCAATGTATTGAAATTTCCTCCTTACAAATTTTCAGTTACGTTAGTTATTTCTTGAGGTTGCTTAATGGTTTACGCTAGAATATGATATTATAATAAGATGTGCCTTTTAGATTGTTTTAGGATGATTTGCTAAAGATAGTAGCAGACCTATCATTTAGGATGTGAAATTTGAATCCAGGGGTCGTAAATATAACTTATTTTATGACATTTCTTTTTTGAAAATTAATGACTTGGTTTCTTTATCAACATGATTTAGTCAACGCTTCCCTTAACCCCTTTAGATATACGAATTTGACAACCTAGGCCTAAAGATGATACAGCTGTTATTTTGTCACTACATAGTCGTGTAATAGAACGGGCCTGATCGACTAGTTGGTGATTTTAAGTCAGGGTCCAAAAATAAGGCTTGCTCAATATTATCTAACACACGTTTGGTGTTGATATTACTGTTATATCATTAAGCTGTATTAGCTATAAGGGCAGCAACGGTGGAGCATTAGTGAAAGCTCAGGCTCTGAAATCGTATTACGCGAGTTCAAATTCCAGTCAAAACAATTACATTCACCTGAGGCTGTCTCGGGCAGATGTGGTTCGTTAACTCGGGAGAGCTAGGTGAAGGGTAACACCGAATGTAAAAAGACCGGGTAAGAACACGTATAAATGGCCTTGTGCAAAACTTGGGTTGGTGCCCACAATTATATATAATATCATTTAGCTACGCTCTTACTGAAGGTTGTCAAACTAATGGCTTATAAATAAAGCTTTGATATCTAAATTCTTTGTATTTTTAGCATGGTGCACATCAAGAAAAATACGCAGCCGGGCTTATGTGTTCAGTGTTAATGTCATCTTCTAAGGGTTTTTTATAAAGAATTTGTCAAACATTACAATATTTAGATATTAATCCGTTAGTGGTGACAGCAAGTGATGTTTCCTCAGGGTTTTCTTCCGCCAGATAATGAGGCATGATTGTCTTGACGTCAAGGACTGCGAGTTGAAGCCAGAATACAAATATCATCACTCTTTCTTTATTTTCCTTCACTCAAAAAAAGTACGTCTTAAAATCCTGACATACCTGGAATTCCACACTACTTAATTAAAGGTTTCATAATAGATATTATATTTACTTGGTGAGCACCGACCCAAGTGTGGCACAAGGCCATTTTACGTGCTCTTACCCGGGAATTTTACATTCGGTGTTACTGTTCACCTAGATGAGCCGCTCTCCCGAGGTAACGAGCCCCATTTGCCCGAGGCTGCTAAACTGAAAATAATGTTTTTTACTGGGATTTGAACTCTCGTAATACGATTCCAGAGCCTGGGCTTTTACCAATGCTCCACCGTCACTGTCCAAATGGTTTCATTATAGATATATTATAAAATATAAAAACAATCTACGTCTTGTAGCTTAGAAATATATATCATAGAAAATGTGCGAATGTACGCACTCTCAACGAAGGAATGATTTGAAATATATTATTAGAACTATGAATTATATAGATAGATAGATAGATAGAGAGAAAGAGAGACAGAGAAGAAAAATATATATAAAGAAAAAGTTAGATAAAGAGAGAAATATTGATAATTAATAGATATACAGAGAGAAATATAGATAGACAGAGAGAGAGAAAAAGAAAGAGAGAGAGAAAAAAAGAGAGAGAGAGAGAAAAAAAAGATAGAGAGAGAGAGAAAAAGAAAGATGAAAAATAAGAAATATTTTTTAACATTATTTTTGCATTTTATATTTTGGTCTCGTCTGAGACCTTAGACAAAAGAAAATCAAATTAAGAAAACATTACTTTTACAGTTATGTCATGTGTTATATTATGTATTAAGAGAATATTTTAAATAATTAGAATGAAAGAAATAGAATCTTTAAAAAAAACGTTTGCGTATTTTCATGTAACTTCAATTTGAATATAATGAAGAATATAATGAAAGATAAGCAAGAGTTATGCAATAGAATTTTTGAGGTATTTTTCTTATTGTAGTGTAATAAAATCATGTTGGAAATTATACATAAATTTAAATCCTTTTGGTATTAGATTCTTTTTCTGATAGAGTTCCTGATAATGTCTTCGTGTATCCGTGTCAGTTTTTAGACAATTTCTTCTTGTTGTTTATGATTGTGGAGTTGTTTTATTTTTTTAAAAAGGTTCCAAATTGCATGTTTAAAATCCACATATACTTTTTGAGTATTTATATAGAGATAAAAAATAAGAATCATTAAAAAAAATATATTTTATTTTTGGGCTTTATTTTGGTCTCGTCTGAGACTTTTGTCAAAAGCAAATCAACTAAAGAAAAATACTATTACAGTTATGTCATGTGTTATTTTATATTATAAGAGAATATTTTGAAAAGTTGGAATGAAAGAAATAGAATTTAAAAAAATTATCTATAACTATCTATCTATAAATATCTATCTATCTATAACTATCTATCTATAGTTGATTTACCAAGACACAAATGTACGTCAGCCGTGCTTTACTTTGATGCGTTAACTATCTATCTATAACTATCTTTCTATCTATAACTATCTATCTATCTATCACTATCTATCTATCTATAACTCTCTATCTATCTATCTATAACTATCTATCTATCTATCTATAACTATCTATCTATCTATAACTATCTATCTATCTATAACTATCTATCTATCTATAACTATCTATCTATCTATCTATAACAATCTATCTATCTATAACTATCTATCTATCTATCTATAACTATCTATCTATCTATATCTAGTTGATTTACCAAGACACAAATGTACGTCAGCTGTGCTTTACTTTGATGCGTTAAATTATCGTTCAATTTTCAATATGACGGTTCATGGCCTAGTGGTAGAGTACTTGCATTCTCAGCCACAGTTCGTTGGTTCGATCCCGAGTTGGTTCAGAATATGTGCTGCTGATGAAACTTAAAGTCGAAACGGCCGTCCATTACTCCCGTGTCTGTTGAAAATTTAACGATTTCTTTCTTTATCAAGGTGAATTAACAGGGGTTTTTCTTCCGTGGAAATTTATATAAATTCAGTAAATATTCAAGGCTTGAGGCTTTAGCCATTAAATTATATTTATAATATTCCCTGTTAACTTAAACGGGTTGCTACTTATCGTTTGCAATAGAGGTGATTTTACATGGACAGATTTCAAAGGATTTTGTTGTTTTTTAAGATTTTCCCTAATGCGTGTCAGCTAAGTCTGATCCTGGCTATCGTGTATTCAGTTGGTCATTGATACCTAATTCTTGATTCTTAAATGCATTTCTCTTAAAATTTAAACAGGAAGGATGTCTTCATTTTCTCTTCAAATGACAATCGTTTCAGATGACATGCGACTGTGCGTCCCTATTTTAGCGCGTATATGGCTTTTTTGTATGCGTGTGTCTATTGTGCTAAATTTTCAAAGAATAACAAAATCAGGGACTTTTAGCACATATTTAAACAACTATTCGATGTACAGTGCAGACCAAAAGCAATTGATTTATTAGGATAATTTAGATAGACATTAATAATAAAACTTTTCATAAATCTCTATTCATGGTTCTAATGGCACAATGTCCGTTATTTTATAAATCTATTTTAATTTTTTTTCGAAAATCATATAGGCAGAAAATGGCCTTAATGATTGGTATAGGTTTAGATATGGAAAACAAAATTCAAAACCCATTAACAAGAAATTATTCTGTTTTCAGGATCCTTGGGCGAGGCTTAATAATTTGTACGACAAAAGTTTTTTGATTCCATTCACCTGAACCTGAAACGTTGTGAATATAACAATGATAAGGATGAAGACCACAGTCCAAAAAATTGTTGTACAAAAGAAAATTATTGAGAAAACAAAACCAGTTAAAGGCAATTGGCAGAGAGAAGACACATATTCGGGTAAGTAAATATTGATATTTTCTGTCAAAGGAAATTGTAACTACATATCAATCTAGAAACTTGAACCCACCACATCAAACTATTTAAGCTAAAAAAGAACAGGTCACCAATTGGACCTACGAAATCAAATATAAATGTGATTGAAGTCGCCGTTTAACTTAGCTGAATAAAGTTGTCATTGGAGCTTATAAATCAATAGTTGACAAAATTTCAAATTGAAAAAATATGCAATATTTTGAAAGCATTCGAGGTACAACCATAACCCACTTTACACCTTTGTCTGTCTTTTGTATGTGTTTGTGTATACGTAAGTGCCCGTGAGTGTACAAGTAAGGCGTTAGTTTTGTGGTGACAAATATTTGGAATTACATCAACAACAAATATCAATTTATATGATTAATATGTTTAAATATGTTAAAATATTAAAGATTATAATAGATCTTGAATTCAGTAGTAATCTGTTTTAGGAATTTTTTAAGATTAAGCTTATTAATTTAGTAATTGATTCCTTTTTGGGGACTGTTGCTGAGAATACGCTTACACGACTTAAAGTTCCTATCTGATGTAGCAGTTAAACACCTAACGTAGCCCAGTGGATATATTGGGCGAAATGTAGTGAAAATCAACAGCTATGTAAGATGAGGGCAACCGTCTGCAAAAAGAAATTAACCCTTTCGTCCCTATAGGGCAGATATTTCTAATTTGATTTGATTAGATATTTCTAATTTGATTTTAGTATTGAAATATTATTATTTTTGTGGGATCGTATATTATTCCTTGAGGCGAAAGTCTAAATAGCCAAACTAACAAGAAAAATGAATTTTTTGCAAATATTGTTACATTTAGACTGTGATAGAACACTCGTAGTTTCTAAATCTTAAAATTAAAAGAAAATTGAAATGTGCATAAAGAAGTTATCAAAACAGTATATTTTAGTCTAAGCTTACTAATCAGAAAAATAAAATATATGGTTATATCAATGGAGCATCATTAATGATAAAAGATATAATTATTTATAAACATTTTATGCGAAAAAAGCGACCAAGCGTTTATGTAAGTGTGCTTGCGAGCAAAGTAAGATTAGCATAGAATTAGACAAAGGATTCTTTTATTGCACATATTTTATTGATTTTTACCAACAATAATTTCCATCTCCAAATCACATCAGAGTTATAATATGCTTATAAAAAGGTGAAAAGTAAATCGGACGTCACACGAAAATGCTTTTTAAATAAATGGATTACTGATGTAAGAGATTTTTAATCTATGAGGAAAATGGAGATTTTCTCATTTCTTACATCATGGCAGTGAAAGTTAACGTGTTTCGAATCTAAATTATTATAATAACATATACTAAGTAAAAGTGAAAAACCATGACTAAGCTAATTATTTGTATATTTCATTGTAAAAATTTTCTGACTAAAAATACTTTTAAATTGTGTATTATTTAACAATATTGGGAATTACTTTAAATACATAGAATCTCCAACCCTTTAAGAGAATTTAGATGTCGATGCAAATTGCAATATTCTTGATATAAAATCTTAAACACAGTAACGTTTGTTTATTAGTGTGGTTGCATGATTCTGATATACAGGATATATAGAAATTTAAATAAAATAATAAACAGTAGGTTTTATTAAAGCATTTAGACAACGAGGTAAAACAAAACATTAAGGATACTCAAGAATAAGCCACGCGAGCACATCCTCCTGATTTTTGATGCTGGAAGCCCATCTGCATCATCAGCTGGAGTCTCAAGGTCACGGAATTTTCGCCCCTTAACACCTCACCTGAGGAACAGCTTGATCTGTTGGCTCTCTTCAGCCAGAGCCCTCTTGAGCTATGTCTTTGATGGCTTCCTTCAATTTATATTTATAAAATGGTTTTATTTGTTTCTAGTGATAATTTATACAAAATATAATAGCAGCACCAGTATTAGTAGTATTGTGTGTATCGACATACTAACCCAATTAGGTGTAGCCGGATCAACTACTGAATACACACGATTCAGTGTTGAATCTCATGAGAATTTGAATTTCACAAGCGGTCCCCAGCCGCATGTATAGATGCCTGTCTAACCAAAGACTAAGGGTACAACCCAGTGGTTTAATTGCACCTCCGGACACTAACCTGGGTATTTCCCGTCCCAGCACAAGATACAGTACCTGGTATTCTTAAATGGTCACCCATCTAACTACTGACCAGGCTCGACGTCGCTTCGGTGATCTGACGGGAACCGATCCAACGCCACTTGACCATAGTAGTATTGGCAGCAACGAAAGTTGTAGTAACAGCAGAAAATCGATTAGTTAGGTCTCTATATCTAAAAAAAGTAATTTACCAGACTTTAGGTTAATAGTGTGATTTTTACAAAAAAAATAGAGACATTATTTTATCAAGGCCGTCTCTTTTATTTTTGTTTATGAATGTGTTGATGCAAAGAAACCGGAATGAATAAGTCTGTCTTTCTTTAAGTATTCGTTAATTTTCATGCTCAGTTGCGTTAGATACATTATCCAATAACCTACACGTTTCCAGGAAAGAGCTGTGCATCGGACAGTACCAGGAACTTTAGTTTGGATCAGTGGTTTAAATATTGTTCACCCGAGCATTGATTATAGGTTTAATAACTGTAATGCCAGCAACGTGACTAAATATTTGTACGAACGCTAGACACAAGGACCAGACAGAAAATAAACACGGGAAAATTATTCAAATCATCATTTAAGCTTAAAATATTTCGCGCCATAAAGTATTAGGAGACATTCAAATCTTAAGTCTTATTCCTAGACTTTTATAACAATATCATACAGTATTTTTGTTTTCGCAAAACAATTGACGACTTATATATTTAGTGTGTTGTGTAAATATGAATATTCAAATACAATTTAATATAATTCTAGTAAAATTAGAATATTTGAAAATAGCAAAATATGGTAAAAAATATTACGTTTCTTAGCTGAATTACATATAAAAACTGCTGAAGGTAACTCGATGTGTTTACATTACTATGAAAAACTTATCTCTAGTATGACTTAAATATGTCAAATATTGATTTTTAGTTTTATAAAAAATGAATTTTATGAATGTAGTGTATAAGTTACATAAATTAAAATGTGAAATAATGTAGTCTGATAAATCTTATTTGATTTATTTTTGGAAAATATTCCATTAAGGTAAAGTATATACAATATTATCGTACCAGTCTCGCCCAGTAGAAATAAATGAATTAAGTAAAATATCTCATTTTTTAAAAATACTAATCAAACTTTGAAATTTTTAAAACAAATTTTGACAAAAACGTAGATGGTCAGAATTGATCAGGTCTAAAATTTCAAGTTACTTTTAACATAATTTTATAAATCGAACGTCTTAATATTTAAATTGCTTACAAGCATTCAATGACGATAAACAAACAAACAAAAAAGTGGACAAGTTTCTCAACAGAAGAGTTAATAAATTATCTTAAACAAATTTTGGTTAAATTTTGGTTTTGCGTTTGGTTAACATTAGAACATATTATCAATGTTATTCCCTTTAGCAAACAAAAGAAGTATTAAATTCACGATCAAATTACGACCATAATTTTCTATTCAAGTAAATAATCATTTCTTGAAATTCTAAATTGCCCAATTGTAAAATGTAATAGAAATTATAATCAGGATAAGGATATTGCCCAAACCTGAAGTGAACTGAATTATCAATTCACAATCATAACCTGAATATCAATAAAATAAAATCAATAGCAAAATTAATAACTTACGAACAAGAATAAAAATCATGGCAACATTAAAAAAAAACTCAGCAATAATAAAAAAAAGTACAATGTTATGGATGATAATAATATTGATGACTACAAGAAAAAGTTCATATCCACAATTATGCATGCGTTTAAATGTCAAGAGAACGGTGAATTGGTAATTACATATCCTGAAAAATCAAGAGGAATACTTTTCTATGAAAGCAATTATATGAACATCCTCTCCCTGCATTCACGCACACACACACACACACACCCTTACATAAAGAAGTAGATAGGCTAATAGATAGATCTGAAAAGAAAATAATAGGTTTGTTGAGATAAATATATATATGTATATATATATATAAATATATATATATTAGGTAAGCGTAGATACGGAGACAATGGCCTTCGATGACTGTTGATTTCACGCCTGCGTGGCCATCAAATCGACATTTGATGACTGCGTAGGCGCGAAACTAACAGTCACCGAAATCCGTTGACTTCGTTTCAACGTTCACCTAATATACATGTTCTTTAACTGATATCGATCACTTTAACAATGGATATAAGCAATCCCACTTTACAGAATAACACACACACACACACACACACACATATATATATATATGTATATATATATTTGTGTGTGTGTGTGTGTGTAAATATACATGTGTACATATGAAGCTTGAAACAATCCACAGTTTTAGAGAGGTTGAAGAACAAACATTGTATTCAGTGTATTGCAAAGTAAAATGTTCAATATTTGTAAATGTGTAAATTTTCAAGTAGAGTGATTGCATATATAGTTATTTTATTAGACTACGACCCTTTGGGTTTTCCTACTGGTGGCTCTCTTCAGGTAGTTAGATAAAACCTAACTACCTGAAGCGGCACTCTATTGCTGAAACCAATAGGGACGTATATATATGGATATGGATATCGGAATAGGTTTTTGATTTTTTTGTTTAACAGCATAAAAGATGTATTAAAGATTCTTTGATATAGAACATTGATATTATTAATAACATTAAACCATATATATCTTTAAAATAAAGAATAACAACGACAAAAATTGTATTCTTAATTTTTTTTTTAGTTTAGTAGAATTGTAAGATTTTAAAATTTGTCAAATGAAAATAAGCCCTTAATGGAAATTTAAACCCGTTCATTTTAATTTTAAGTTATCAGAAATGACTAACATCAAGAATTGTACGAAATGAATAGCTCTAATATTATTTTTATACAAATATTTCATGCAATGATGAATTTAAAAAGAAAGCTCGTAACAAAAATGTATTTTTGAAAATGTATTATGAGTGCCAAGTAATATGTTTGTTTTTGTTTATTTAATTTTACAGCTTATCAACCTTTTTAGGTAATTTGATTGCCACAAAAATTATTTTGGATATTTTTTTTATTAACATATAGTTTTCTTTTTGAAAAGAAAATGTACAATTTATTCCATAACTTGAAGGAATGTAGAGGTTCAAACTTTTCCAAGGGTGTTAGTCTAATTATGAACACAAATTAAACGCTTGAGATTCGAACTAGCGGATTTTGATTAAAAAATTCGACTGTCTATCCACTATACCATTGGACATCTTTCAAGTGATATGTTAAAGCACATTAAAGTTATTGATATTGTTCACCAGCAAAAAATCGACTTGCAAAAAATTTCTTTAAATGTGTCCTTACTATGAATAGTCACTGGATATATATAATAAATGCATTTAAAATTCGGCATGAATTAAAGGACTGACATGATTGATGCGTTATAAAACAAAGCAGACGTGCATATATAGCATATAAACATTCAGTCGTATAGACACAGAAGAAAAACAGTCACAAAGCACATAAATACACAGTAAGACACATAAAAACAGACACACAAACACACACACACACAAATATATATATATATATATATATGTGTGTGTGTGTGTGTGTATGTATAAAAGCATACGTATACACAACTCTTTTACTTCCATGAAAAGAAAAGATTATATTCATTTGAACAATGAAAATGTGAACATATAATGAAATAACACCCAAATTAAATTAAGTAAAGTAAATCTGTTGATAAAATAAGCGGATGAACATTATGTATTAAGCAAAAACAAAAATGCAATAAAATAATATGACTAACTATGTCTATGACATTAATTTATCATTAAAAGCATAGTTGATTTTTTTTATTGAATGCACAGTCGAGAAATAAGTCTTTCTATTATTTTTTCTTTATTGAGGTGATACCAAAATGTTTTAAATTCATTAGAGAACAAAGCTGGTAAATTAAAAAAAAGAGAAAAAAGAAAGAAATAAAAGAAAAAAAAAACTTCCATAATATATTCTGTGAATATCTATTCAAAAACCTAGAAAAAGTGTTTTCTATAGAAAACAAAATGGACGTACAGATGTGACATTTTAAGATTAGATAAAACCAGTATCGATAATGGATTCAATTAAAAGTTGTTTTTGTTTTGTAGTCACCCTTTTTTAATTAAATATTTGTAACCGTAAATGGTCAAAGATTTTAAATTGTACTCAATGCATTGAAATTACAACAGGTTTGATATTTTTTCATATCTATGCTAAGTCACTTTGAAAAAAAAATTACTACTGTATATTTTGTAAATTCATAAAAGTGGAGTATTATGTGTGTTTGTGTGTGTGTCTGGTGTGTGTGTGTCTGGTGTGTGTGTGTGAGTCTGGTGTATGTATGTATGTGTGTGTGTTTAAGTGTGCTTGCATAAAAACAATCAGTTTGTGCTAAACTGCTTAGTCATGTCCTTTGTGACCGGACAAAGCCGGGGGGGATACTTTTAGTTTTTAATTTTAATTACTTTTAGAATTTTTTAAATACATGACATGAAAGGATTATAGTAATTTAAGGATATAAACCCCGAATAAAATAAAAGAAATACAACAAAAACAATCACAACAAGTACGTTAAAAGCAACATTTTAAAAAAAATCAAAATTTGCCGCTCTTTTGATTTCAGTTCTTAATTAAGATTCCCTAAAAGATTAAAGTCTTCACTTAAACAGTTTTGTTGCTATGGGAGATTTATTTGAAGAATTTATAAATTTTGTGCTAAATTTTTAATCCCCTCAGTTATATAAGAATAGGCGATAGCAGTTCACCTGTCCAGAATATGGATTTATACATTCTAACAAGAAATCTGTTTTTATTTTTTTTTTTTTTAAGATTACTTGACAGATTTCCATGGCTTTGCCTGGGCGCTGGCGATTTGCCACAAAGGTAAAATTATTTTAAACGCTGAAAAGGTAATAATGCATTAGAATCGTGGCATTAAAACGATTGATCTGCTCTAGAATTTATTATTCAACATTGTCACAACTACTCTAAATGCACTTTTACCAGCGATGAAAAAGGCAGTAACATCTCTGTTGCCACTTTAGAATTGCCAAACGAAATTTATACGTGGTTGGATATAAATATTTCTAAGGCGGAATAATAGTAATTTGAATTTTTTTAGGAAGTTCAGATATAAAGTTTCTAAATCATTTTATTATTTATTTGTTTTTGCCTACTTTTTTCTCATCTTACATGGGGAAGTCCATTTGGCCTAATGAGTACGCAGTCGGACTTCGGAATCGTAGTACGCTAGTTCGAATTCCAGTCGATCATATGCGTAGTACGCAAGTTAGAATCGGTGTGAATCCCATCATTCTTTCCAGCTATGTGTTAAATACTAGACATTGTCTTAAAAAAACTTCGTGTATATACAGTGATTGTTCTTGATATCAAAGAACCTAAAAGGTTGATATCCCGTAAAACAAAAAACAAAATCAAACAAAAACTTATTTTACATAGTT
Organism: Idiosepius hallami; assembly: GCA_034780655.1. Classification (NCBI taxonomy): domain Eukaryota; kingdom Metazoa; phylum Mollusca; class Cephalopoda; family Idiosepiidae; genus Idiosepius; species Idiosepius hallami. The sequence continues at coordinate 27,684 of JAUZSX010249086.1, forward strand.
GATGTTATTCACTATGTTTTGTCCAACACCTGACGAAGGATGGTGGATGAAATTAGCATAAACGTTGTGAATAACATCAACTGTGTAAGATGAGAAAAAAAGTAAGCAAAAAGAAACCAATAATAAAATGACGGAATAATTGTGTTTGTTGAATTTGACCCAGTTTTTCTGCAGTAAAACCCCCAAGCAACTAAAATCTAATTGAACTAACGCACGAAAATACTTTTCAGGAATTTATCACCCATGTTTACAATGCATTAAAACGATCTATTTTCGTTTTCAATGTTTGACAATTGTAAAATATCTCTAGCATCGAACATTGCACTAATCAATAAATACGGTTTTTCGAAAATAGCGGACTTGCTGATGTTCACATTCATAGCAAGTTCAAAATCTAAACTATTACTGGTAGAGCATGTCATCCTCTTATCGTGTTATGTATATAATCATGCATCAAAATATATGTTTTAAGCTTGTATTCAGCTAGTCTTAATAAGATATCTTTGGAAAGCTATCAAATACGGTTTTTCTCGGTTCAGCTTATTTCAAAGACGAAAGGGTCTTTGGTTTAATGGCCGTGTATTATCAATTCCGATGCTGGCAGAACACAAAGCCATCAATTATCATATCACTTGGCAGATAGGTGAAGTGAATAAACCCTATCGAGTTGAAATCATTGTGTAGCTTTTCAATTGTGAGTAGGTTTCCAGAGAATGGCTTTTCAATTCGCTGAGTTAAAGAACCAAAGTTAAATTTGATCAAAGAATCATATTTAGCCAATTCCATATCTTTCCATTAAGCAGGGGTGTAGCTGTAGAAAAAAACTTGGACTCTGGAAGCGTATTACATGAGATTAAAACTGAGTCAAAAAACATTTAATTCACTGTCAGTTATTCCGGACAGATGATGGGCTGCCCCGTCCACAAGCGGAGCTTGAATGGCTCCGTCAAAACAACCAGTTTTACTGTGGTAATAGTAGTAATAATAATAATAATAATAATAATAATAAAACATCTCGAAATCATTAATAATTTAATCAATCCAAATGAGGTAAAAAAATCTGAAAATAAATTAAAACATAATAAGTTCACTGCGATAAAGAAAAAAACATAGACAAAAAAGTTTAAATGATGTTCCAAAATAGATTAGGCTCGTTAACTTGAGAAATTAAACTATTTAGATGTAAAGATAACAACGATTACTCTCCCACCAAAAAAAAAAAACAAAAAAACCGGTAGATGAGACTTGTCAACTCACGGAGAGTAATTTCATCTCGGTAAAGAATATTACTGATTTAAATGCTAAGAGATATGATGAGCACGTAAAAATATCCCTGTGCTTATGTTGGATTTGTTCTCGACCAAGTAAATATATCCATATCTTTATTTTCCTAGTTTACATTGCAAGAACTTAACTAGTATTGTCTTAGTTATCTTTCTAATACTTAATAATCAATACGCTTTGTTCTAAACATATTTGCTTTTGCATTTTCGAGATGAATAACCTGAAAATAAGTATTGGGTATCAATAAATATAATCTCTGTTATTCAAACATATATTTAAAGTATTGTATTTTTATAAGCTCTTTATATATTTGTTTACTACTCATTGTGTATTCTGAGACACCCATTCCTTAATCTAGGTGTAAAGTCACTGTAATGGGAGACAATATTTTTCAACTCACATTTTATCAGATGCTTGATGTATTCGACTACTCATTCCCCGAACCACCGATCAGTTTGGTACAATACGTGGTATTCATAACTGGTCACCCATCTTAATACTGAACAGGCTCTACGTTTCTTAACTTCGGTGATTTGGTACAAAACGGTGACTCTAACGTGACTTGGTTGTGGAAATAAACGGATTGATAACTCTTCAAATGGTATTAGTCTAGATATGTCATATCAAGATTTGCTATTAGCTTAGCTGAAAAGACTCTAAAATGTCATTTAGGAGTGCAAACGAATTCTCGGCTTTCAATTCTACAATTGAAAGTGAGGCTCAAGCTAAATCTGATGCTGTCAGACAGAGGTACTTAACCAATCCTAGAAAGACTAAAGGAATTTGTATACGTGGAAGCTTTGTACTTGTCTTCACTAGCTGAATGTTAACAAGGACAACGGAGGAAGGCAAATAATTAAAAGGGACTGAATATCTTCTATTTCTCTTTTTCTCTCTGTCTAACGCGTTGTTTAAATCTATAATTTCTTTGATGTATATTTGTATATTTTTTTATATTATCTTGTTTCGAAATATATAAATATACAAAGTATCCAAAAGGTTGCTGTGTAGTAGAAGATAATGCCTTAATACCAATCGAAAACATTTACTGCATTTCCTTTAAGATAAGCTGTAAACAAATAAAACACATTTATTGGTAAAAATTACATCGGCTAAATGTTTTATAATTAAATGGACTGTTTATTAGTTAATTTAAATTTCTATATATGCATAGTGCAAATATGCACTGTGTAACCATATTTGAAAAATATGTAACTTGTTATACACTTGCTTTGTTTATAACATTTATTGCATTTAGTAATGGAAAATTTGAATGGAACTTATATATGACAAAATACAAGGCTAAATCAAAAAAGTTCTAAGACATAATAAAGAAAAACTTTGATTATGAATGTTGCTAAATTATTTTTCTGCATGATATCCACCTAACTCAATTCACTTCTGTAAACGATGTTTCAATGTAGAAATTCCTTCTCGATAAAATTGTGTTGGCCTATTTTCACTTAAATTAAGTTTATTTTATATGTCATAACACTTTTTGATTTACCATCGTAATATAGACATCGTGGATAAATTGCTATGTACATATATATTTTTTTCTTCTTCTTCTTAAATGAATTACCTAAATTTTTATTCGTTGATAAATTAAATTTGTATATATATATTTTTTTTTTAAACGAATAATTTTTAATTGTGGATAAATTAGCATATTTAGGTGTGTAAATATATATGTATATTTTCTTACTTTCGGGATAGAATTGCTCTTATTCAAAATAACAGCTGGGAAGGGCGGGTCTATTGTT
>JAUZSX010249195.1:0-15270 GCA_034780655.1 Idiosepius hallami
TCTTCCTGCTCCATAACAAACACACACACACAATATATATATATATATATATATATATATATATATACACACACACAAAACTGTAAATACACAGGTGGTACCATGCTTTGCAGTTGATTAGTATAATCTGGTAACTGCCAGTTTTTCATCTATGCAATAATCAGGGCCAAGATATGGCCACATTGTTTACATCCATTTATATGCTTAGAGAGTTCTCCAAATGTAACTCAGAAAAGTTACTAGCCAAACCCATAAAATGTTATTTCATCTATTTTTATATTTGACTAGTAAATGAAAATATTTAGCTGTCAAAGGTCAACAAAAGGTAAATTTGTCTGTAGAGCCCTGTAGGGTGACATTGTGTCAAGCCCTCCTTTGCTGTCACTCAGAAGATACTGCCCCCCTCACCACACCAGTGATGAAGGATCACAAGGGCCATGGTTCAATTGGCTTTTTAGGCCATGTGGCCACAGGTCAGGGAAACAGTTTGTTTCCAGAAATCATGCTTTTCAATTTTTGATGATGGAAGAGTGTGTGTGTGTGAGTATATGTGTGTGTGTGAGAGAGAGAGAGAGAGATTAAGAGAGAGAGAGAGAGTGAGATTGAGAGAGAGAGAGAGATAGAAGGAAAACAGGGTAGAGTGAGAATTGGAAGAAAGAGCCAAGATGAAGAAGAAGAAGGAGAAACCAGAAGTCCTGATGAGGGAGATCAGACTGAGGCCAGATGTGAGGACTTTTACAAGTCCTAATGAATGGAGAGAAAAGAGAAGAGAAACTAACTGAAAGCATCTGAAGGACCCCCCCATGTAGAGGGCTGGGTGGGGTGTGGCAGAAAGAGAATGAGATGGATAGAAGTGGAAGAAGAAGAAAGGGAGCAGGGAGCCTATGGGCACTCTGGTGCTACCCTTCTTTACCCCTTTTACAAACCATTGGAAGGGAAGGGGCTTTGAGCAAGCTGGGTCAGCTATAGTACCAAATAAACATAGGTAGTAAGACAGGAGAGGATCAAGCAGACCCTAGTACTCAAGTAGGGAAAAACAGAGAAGGAAGGCAGAATAACTCTACTTATTGAGGTCACATGACACCTCAGGTTGATAGTGATAATGATGATGATGATGAAAGTACTTACAAAATAAACACACAAAACAAGATAAAATGTGAAATTTAAGTTTTGGAGTTTTGAGGAGGGGGAGATTTTTTTTTTTTTTTACACATACAAAAAGGATTCCAGAATTCTGATGGTCCATACAATGGTTATTTTGTTTTACAGCACATTAACTCTATTCAGGATTATATAACCTAAAATAAAATCTTATTCTTTATACTTTATAGAAAAATCATTTGTAGAAAAGTTAGGTTTTGTTCAAATATTCTTCACAGAAAAAAACAATTCGTAGAAACATTGGGTTTAGTTGATATATTCATAGAAAAAATAATTTGTAGAAAAACTTGAGTTTTATTGAAATATTCTTCATATAGAAACAGTTTGTAGAAAAATTGGGTTTTGTTGAAATATTCTTCAGAGAGAACTAGTTTGTAGAAAAATTGGGTTTTGTTGAAACAATGCTATGGAGATCGAACTATGACATCTTATGATCAACAATGGCCCACTTGGCCCTAACGCCATGTGGCCACTGCTGCTGGTCGGGTTAAAACATAGAAAATTAAATTCTTGTAACTTATATAAATTGTATTGGGCTTTAAAACAAAAGTCTTTCACTCATCTCTCTAATTTACATGATGTTTAAAATGCTGATGCCATTTAACGCCTTTAAAAAGAGTTGTTGTTGGCATATTGTAGTGCTTTCAAATTCTTATTACTTGGAGAAAACAAAAAATTATCTTAAATCCCACAAAACGATTTACAATTAAATAGTTTCAGAAGATTTAAAATATCTATCTGAATACTCTTAGAGTAACTAATAATTATATTTATATGAGAGTGATTTTTCGTAGTGGCGACTAAAATTTAAAAAACGCTTGTCTTTTGGCGACTGTATATTTATACAATCTTTTAAATACAGAGTGAAAAATGTTTAAGTTGTTTCATTTTATTAAAACAAGCAAAGTCAAATTTTTTAAACTATGAAAGGTTATAATAAAAATAACTAAGGTCAACTAAAGGTAAATTTGTAGAGCCTTGGAACATATTGGAATATTAACCATGCCAGCATTTGTAAAAAAAAAAAAAAAAAAAAAAAAATCAAACTTTTGATCACAACATCATCATTATCATGATGCAGTCAGTCAGTCTGATGGCTAGTCAGGGCCTTGGTACTTCTTTGGCTCCCATCTTGCTTGCGCAGGTTTTCAGGTAAAGTATCTGTTGCGCATCAGATAAACACCCTCTGAACCTACAATGCTAACTAACGCCCAGTGGAGAAAACCCACGACAACTGGCAGCAGAGGAGACTGAAAAGCTTTTGTAAACAGTGTTGCCTTTAACCTAGATGAGCTACTTTTCCCCAAGTTAACAAGCCCCATCTGCAGCTAAAAGTATATGCAATGGTTTTGACTAGGATTTTAACTATACAATTCTATAGTCTGAGCTTTTACCAATGCTCAACAAAGCCCCAGATGAAATATAATCCCATACAGTCAACCTGCACTCAATAACATTATTACAGACTAATAAAACTAAACCAACTCAAAATTGGGTTTATTAGCTTGTATATGATACTTTTGTTTATTAGAACTAAAAAATTTGGTCTATGCATTAATTGGTTTCAAATAATTCTTGCAAAGCAAAAGGTCAAGCAGTAAATGTCCCAAGAGAGACATTATATACTAAAAAACAAGGAAACCTAATTACAATTTCTTCTACTGTTCTAACATGCATTTAGCCAGCTATTCCAAACACTACATCTGATAACACTATACAAACACTGATAATATTTCTGTAATAGATGAAGCATTACTGTTTGTCTGTATGGTGTTATAAGAGAGTATAGTCGATTCATTACCCGACTATTTCTCACGGTCAATTCATCACTAGACTTTTCATCACATGGTTTTTCCATCACATTGACAATTCACCACTGAGCCTTTTTATCACTTGGACTCCTTTTAAAATTTAAAGTTCGGTGATGTTTGCTAACATTAAGTTAAAATTAAAATGAAACTATTTGGAGAATTTTGTTTGGATTTTTAAATATAAAAATAGAAAATAAATTAATTGAAATAAATTTTCTTATTGTTTATTTATGAAAAGTTTGAAAAAGTGGATGATATATTCACTTTATAGATTTTAATAATCCCTCGTAAAAATGACCCCAAAATTGTCGAAGGGGCTAAAATTTAATGTGATAAAAACATAATTACATTATTAACATTATTACATGAATAAATGTAATTTTTTGTTTGGCGTTATGAAAGTTATTGATGTCTGTGATGAATTGTCCACGTAATGAAAAAACCACATGAAAAGTCGAGTGATGAGAAGTTGGTAAACCGTTATCAGAAATAGTAAGTGTTTGGAATAGCTGGCTAAATGCATAATTGAAAAGATCTAAATGCTCATAGGGTAGAAACAGGAACATTTTAGCCAAATCATTTTTAAAAATCAAACAGCAAATAGTCCAGTGCTGCTGGCACACAACCAAAATTTTAGGTTTGGTCAAAAATATATGTACAGGGACTTCTCACTTTAAGTGAGAGTTACGTTCTTGAAGAGCTCGGAATGCGAATTTATGTAATGTAATTTTTATAACGTACTTTTAGTGCTCTTGAGTGCACTACCACGTGCAGTCGATGTTGAAGGGCTCTTGGAAGCCATAATAAAGATGCGGTAAAAGTTGTGGAAAGGTGTTGATGCTACAAGCAAGTAGAAAACAATGAGGGAGAATGTGGTAGGTGCGGGAACACCTACTGACACACCTAGTGGCAGCTTAACTGAATTAAACCACACTGACCAGCTGCGGGCAGTTTGATTTTCTTGACATCGTGTAAATTCAAACTAAACGGTTAATGTGATGAATTTCTTGTTAGTTTTCACCTTGTTAAATCCAAAAACGTGAAAAGGGAACATGCGTAAAGTAAGAAGTCCCTGTATTTAAATCAAATTATAATATTTATGATTGAAGGCAAAATCTGGTAAAACTTTTAACATAGTGCCAGACAGCTGTTTTGATCTTTTTGGATCTCATCAGTGACTAACATTCCAAAGCCCAGGTGGGATTCAAACCAGCAAACCACGTGATGTCTTGTGCATCCTGCACAAAGCCCCAACTCGTGAGGTTATCTCGGGTCTTTGCTACTTATATGTGATGTGGGCTTACAAGCAAGTATATACGGTATGTAAGTATGTGTTCCTACATTGAATAATAAAAAGTAAGTAAACCTTTGAATCCTGAAGAACTGATATCATAGCCTCGGCAATCAAAGGCAAAACAAGACACACAAACACACATGCCTTATCCTTTGGACACTGACTTAGAAAAAATTACCAACTAGTCACTCAAAGCCTTTCTATTAATCCTTTAAACCCTTAAGAACCGATATATCAGTTGAGAAGAACCCTCAAACAACTGGTCCCCAAGACACAGTTATGAATTAATAATGGTAATTTTTACGATGCTACTCTTAATCGCAGTCATACTCTTCTTTTCAAAGGCTGGTTTAGATAATTATCAGGGGTATTTTAAAACAAAACCAAGCTAAGATTACTCCTAGACTTATGAAGTAAATCTGAATGAATTTTCAAGAAAATCAGTTTAGGCAATTTCAGAGTCCCAACCTCTTCTTCCCCTCCTCCACAATGGTTGAATATTTTTGTGCTGGATAGATTCTTTTTAACAAGGGTTCTCAATCCTTTTTACCCTGGGCCCTACTTACTGGTCTTCAAAGAAAGAAAAAAAGCTATTCAGCCCCTATCTGGACAAGAGATAGAGAGGAGTGGTTTGCATTTTGGCTGAAGTAGGTAAGACCTTCAAATTTCAATAGAGTTGACTACCCTTAGAAAAAAAAAGAGATGGGAGGTGGTTAATGGAGGTGAATAATGAAAAAGAATGAAAGAAAGATGTCTAAATGATGGAGAGGACATTTGTATTCACTGCCACTAAGTGACAGCAATTTCTCAGCTTCTTGTCTAGTATGAATTTGAGGAGATGAATTTGTTAACTCAAAAAATAATAATAATAACAACAACTATAAATGAAAATAGAGATGAACTTTTGCCTTAATACCCTTGGGAAAGGTATGAATCCGCAATTTTCTTCCAGCAATGGATTTAATATTGTGACTTATGTTATAAAAAAAACAATGTGCGCACAAAATAACATTATCGCCAATTATTGTTTTAAGCAATAAAATGGACTAAAAAGGTTGATATGCCTTTAAACACGAACAAACAGATATGAACTTAAAATAGATATGTATAGACTGATAAATAGAAAGAAAGCTATGTATGTATATGTTATTGTCAAATCACCCAAGAGACACTAGTTCTTGTCAGATCTCTGAAGTTAAGCAATGTTGAACCAGTTCAGTTTTTAGATGGTTGACCACTTTGGGAATAGCTAACTTGCAACAGGATGTGGAAATACTCAGGTTAGTTTTTTGGGGCAAGGTTAAACCAATAAGATAGATGCACCCTTAGTCTTTGTTCAGATAGACCACTGGAAGAAGAAAATTATGATGTAAAAACCTGAAGCCTGCCCTAAACCTTTGAAACAGTTCTGACTGGTGTTGATGATGATGCAGTTATTAATATACTGGGACGAAAAAACTTATATGGTAAGAAACATAAGCAAGTAGAAATAATGCTTGAAGTGTGTCAGAAAAACTATTCTTGCATAGTGTGAGTTGACTGAAAGATTAATTGAAATATTGGTAGTCATGTTAAACAGCATAATTAAGCCATAAGTACATCACGTGGACAGAGTGAGAATGTTAACTATCTTCAGGCAGTGAACACAACAGGCCTACTACCCTTATTTTTTACAGTTAAATCCCTATGTAGAGGCAGTGCAGCAAGTAATCTATGCATATTGGGTTATATGTACTGTAGGCTGGGAAAGGCAATGAACTGGCAACTGAGTGTGTAATGGACACAATAAGATAAGGAGATCTATTCGGAGGTAGGCCAAGAGCTTCTCCCGGCCAGAACAACAACACCCCAGAACTCAAGATATGAACCTTATTATGGAAGAAAGCTTGTAAGTAACAAAAGCTAATCACTTACAGGCTTTTTAATTTTCATTACACATCTCAGCCTCGTTCGAAGAGTATTTGAGCCCCCCCCCCGTAGAAAAGATCCCCATTGTCCCCGCTATGCCACACATAGTGTGTCTTCTTTTGCATTATGTTTTCAAGGTCGATATATCACCATCTTAGGGACCAAAGGATTACAGAGAGACTATTATAAATTATAAATCCACCAACACCAACACCTATAATTTGGCCAGATTTCACAAACTACTACTCCACTCTACAGCATTACAAAGTCACACTAAACTAGAAGACCACAGAATATTAGATATTCTTCAACTGCCTCTGCCCATGCTAGGATTGACTCGATTGACTCACTTGAAAAATTGGATTGTTGGGAGGGCACCCATAGCATCCACTCTGTGGGCCTATGTTGGTCATTGGGGTGCCAATATAAGCATGGTTTTCAAAATTTCAGAAAATTACGGCAGTTTTCTTAAAAAGAAAGGAAATCATCTTGAAATAACAAAATTTCAAATAAAAATGAGCACAAAAGGATCAACAAAGCAACCCCTAAGCAATACTTCTTGTATGAACATAAATTAGGACAATAGTTCCAATAGCTTATATTACTTAGTTTTTCAAATATTTTTAACTCACTTAACATATTAACAACAAGTAGAATCAAATCACGTTGGAGGCACCACTTTCCACCAGATCACCGAAGTTAAGCAAGGTAGAGCCTGTTCAGTACGAAGATGGGTGACCACTTAGGAAAATCAGGTACTGTACCAGGTTGGTCAGTGTTCGTGGCATAATCAGTCAAACACATTAAGCATTAGACATTCCGTCTCCCTCACATCGACTGACCAGCGGCTAAAAACATCCTCGGTTAGAGTTACCCTTTAGGGTGAGAACTGGGAGTCTTAGGAGAGTCTGAGACTGTAAAAACCTCTATAACAACAGGAAGACTGATCCAAGCCAGAACAGATGAGGAGAGGTCTTTTGCTCAACAACAACTTTTATAAATTAAAGGGGAAGTCCACTTGGAACAGTAGCTAGGAAATCAGACTTCAGAATTGTTATACACAAGTTCAAATCTCAGCTAAACCATTTGCGTTTATCATTAAACTATGGGAAAGGTATGAATTCCTACATTTCCTCCAGTTTTGTTTAAATATGTTATTAAAAAAACTAAAAGTGGACAAAAAGAATGTTTATCACTAAATGATAGTTCTCTGCATTAAATGACCTAAAAGAGGTTGACATGCCATAAAAGACAAACTTCCAAAGGGTATACTGCCCAATAGGACCTCCCCATTAATGGACATAGTGTTTTATTTGGAGCTTTTGGTCCCTCTAAACACATAAGACATCATCCAATTCACTGGCCACACACAGAAAGGATTAACCTTAAAATCAATTGTTTCTTCACTTTCCATGCAGGTGGCAAGGTAAAAGGTTGGACTATGGAATCGTATTGCTCTAGTTCAAATCCCAGTCAAAACCAGTCTACCTTTAGCTGCCTAAGGCAGAATGGGCTCGTTAACTAAGAAGAGTAGCTCATCTAAGTGAAGGACACGCTAGTTCAAATCCCAGTCAAAACCATTGCATCTACCTTTAGCTGCCTAAGGCAGAATGGGCTCGTTAACTCAGGAGAGAATATCTCATCTAAGTGAAGGACAACAGTGTTTACAAAAGGCCAGGGAAACACCACTGCCTTGTGAGCCCTGTTATAGTAAAAAAGCTAAGGGGTGGCAAACCGACACCAAATCCTACTGCTGCCTTGCAGTCTTCTTTTGGAAAAAAGGCCAACATGTACAGGGCTAACCACCCTGCCGGGCGAATACAAAAAGCGGATATGAAATTGACTCAAGGAGACAACTCTACACTCAGTTAGAAAGAGAACTAAATAAATAATAAATAACCACACTGTCCATGGTTTTCAGCTTCAGTAATACTGATTTTTATTTTTTTTTTAAGTAATGATACTGACAGGTGGTTTTCTATGATGCCCATTATTGGCTATCCACATCCATCCTCCCAGTTCAGACAACCTATGTGACATCAAAAATAGTGAGTGCTGCCTGCAAGCACTCTTTGTCTGTTTGGTTTTACAGCATATCAACCTTTTTTAGGCCACAAGAGTGAAGCATTGGTAAAAAGCTTGAGCTCTCGAATTCAAGTTCAAATCCCAGTCAAAACAATTACATTCACCTTTAGCTGCCTCAGGCAGATGGGGCTCATTAATTCGGGAGAGCAACTCAACTCTTGTAGGTGAAGGGAAACAACGCAAAATGCCTAGCTATATGGAGCACATAAAAATTGCCTTGTGCCTAACATAGGTTGGTGCTCGACCAAGTAAATTTAATATTAACCTTTTTAGGTCACTTACTGCCAAAGAACAATAATTTCATGATAAATGTTCTTTTATTTGACCTGTAGTTTTTTTTTTGTTTTTTTTTTTTAAAAACACAAACACTATTTATTCCATAGCTGAAAATAATGTAAGATTCAGACGTTTCCCGTGGGTATTAGTCCAAATTCTAACACAAATGGAACAACTAGGATTCGAACACATGTGTATCAGGATTCTGTAATCTGGATTACCTATTTACTACTGTCCCAAGTGGACCTCTCTACCTGCACTCTACACAGAGAGAGCACTCATGAGCACTTGCAGTGCAATGCAATGACTACACAGTCCACCAGTCCACCACCACCACCATCCAAAATAAAAAATAAAAATTCCTAAGGTGAATTTGTAAATAATAATGAGAAAATTTTATGGAGTTTAGTTTAAGTTCACTCAAATTTTTTCAAATGTTAGTAGTATTTCAGTTTTTATATTAAATTTTTTAAACTGATTACCGGTTGTCACCAAAAAAAAAAAAAAAATTTATAAAGATCATTATAAATATGGCAACTTGTTGGTTAAAAAAAACGTTCCTCAGAAAAATTTAAAAAATAATGAATGAAAAAGAAACGAATTCCCGCCATAACCCAACAAAAAAAAATGTTTTAATTGAAGTGACAAAATTATTCAGGTGCAAAAAAAAATTCAATTCCAGTCAAAATTTTGAAATTTTCCGAAAGTAAAAAATTTATTAAATAATTTATTTAAAAGCTAGATTTTGTTTCTCAGTTAACTGTTAAAGTTTTATTACTTTCGTTTGCGTGTGTAGTATGAAATATTTGAAAGTACCCACCAAAAAAAATAAAAAATAATGACCGAGAAGATTTTATATAGAAATAAGTAAATTTAAAACATTTTCTTTTTAGATTTTTAAGAGGCGGGAAGAAGAAGAAAAAAGAAAATTTTTTCCAATCTTTTTTTCTCACTTTTTCTCTTTCAAGTACCTGTTTTGGTTTTTTTTTTGTTGTTTGTTTTTCTTCAGCCAATTTTCGCCCCCCCCTCCCCCCCAAAAAAAACGAACCAAAAAGAAATTGATTTTTTAAACCTTTGGTTTAAAGGGCCGATTGATCAGCTTTGGCAACCTAAGACTATATAGTCGACACTACACAAAACACAGCAAAGTTACCAACACAATGATTATTACTTTCGAATGAAAGGTATGGACTTCGTAAAAAGAAAAAGTTTTTAATTCGTGATAAAAATATATTCCTACTGTTTTTTTTTTGGGGGGGGGGGATTTGCTATCACACGTTATTGGCACAAAAATAGAAATGTTTGTTTAAATAATATAACGAGTTGAATAAATAACAGCTTAGAAAACAACCTCATATTCTTTCGTTGAAGTTTTTCTAGACCTAAGGATCATTTTTAAAGTAAACAATAACATTAACAAAAAAATAAAGAGGGGAACAATAATATTCTTAATTGTGTTTTAAAATATACTCCATGCCTTACTTGATATAAATATTATGAATATTACATAATAGGTTAAGCATTAAAAAAAAATACAAGTTGCTTGACTAAATTGTAAAAGAACATAAACTACAACACAAGTAAACTATGGAAAGAAAACACAAGATGGCGACTTTCTATGGAATGAGAGAAAGCAAGAGGGGGAATGGTAAAAAAGAGGGAGACGAAGGAACAGTGTGTACACACTACACACACTGGTTTTCTTGCTCCTTAAGAACACAAACACATTATTACACACTGGTTTCTTTCAAATAATTTCGGGTGGATAAACAGTAGTGCAATTAAATAGATAAAACAGACTGTGATAAAGCTGATAGTTACGAAAAAATTAATAAACCTACATTTAGACAGTCAGTGTAAAGTGTACACACTCACTCCACAGTCACACTTACTGTCTATGTCGGTTCATCTTTCTTTTCATATCTATGTTCGCTCTCTCTCCCCCGTGCTTCTTGCTCACACACAACCACACAGAACACAGATCTACCTTTGTCTGTTCATAGGTAACACAAACACTAAATACATAGTAATCTTTAAAACAAGCTTGGTTTCTTTATCTCATGTGCTTATTGGTTGTGGCGTAAAAAAAAACTACAACTTTATTGATATATCTGTTCGCTAACGTAACGCAAGAAAGAAAGCGCTAAACGGATATAAGAGTAAAAAAAATAGTAGTTTCTTGAAACGTTTCATTCATCACCAACCAGTCCAATAATAACACACGAAACGTAGTCGTATTTGTTTTCTTTTTTTAAGAAACGAGTTTATATCCAATGAAAATAACTTCGGTTGTTGTTTTCTAATGTGACAAAAAAACTATTCTTTAATTAACTAAAAAAATGGTAACCTAACTAAAACAAACAATTTTATCTGAGAAAACGCAGTCAAAAAAGTGGAATAATTGATAAAAAAATTAATTTTAATTACATTAACCCTTTCACCGTGAATAGAGCCCATATCGGCTTTTTGAAAAGACGGGACAGCAAAATTATTACTAGTCAATCAGCTTGCTTGAACCATGAAATCTTAATTGGATTAGGCTCCCCGCCACGTTTCCCTCTTAAACTAAAAACTATTCTTCAGACGAAGGAAGCGTTTAATGTTAATTTTATTTTCTTCCGGGACGGACTTTTTTTTATTATTATAATTTATAATCCTTTACTTACAAATTATTTTAAGAAAAGAGGGGTGTGGGGTCCTGGGTATCACAGGCACAGAGAGCCAGCCACTGAGAAGGCAAGATTGGAATAAGCACAAACACTAACACACACAGGTATCCAGGAAGACAGGAAGAGGTGGTGGTGGGTGGGTGTAAGTAGTGAGTGAGTCTGTGTACAAACAATACACATTTGGATCACGATAGATTTTAAAGATATTTTTTTTTACACAAGAAACTCTTTTGGAGAAAAACTAATCAGTCGCGAGTCTAGGCTTATGTATTTCAATTTTTTAATTAAATTAGATTTGAGCTCCTTAGGGGTTTAATTTGATTTTTTTATCCAAAGCGACACAAAACTCACAAATAAAAAGATCTAGTCAACTTCAACAACAATAACCAGTTCCCGTTGGATCACCGAAGTTAAGCAACGTAGAGCCTGTTCAGTCAGTACTAAGTTGGGTGAAGGTGACCACTTAGGAATATCAGGTAGGTACACCAACAGACCAACACCAGACAGGTCGGCATTTGGTGACATGAATAGTCAAATGCATTGCGCATTTGAACTGAAGGACATCCCCTTCCTCACACAAAACGTCCTCAAGTAGAGTTACCCCCTAGGGTGAGGACCGGGAGTCTCGGGGTAATCCGAGATTGCGAAAAACTCTACAGGAGGAGGACTACTAACTCCGCCGAGCCCGAACGGGTGAAAGGGCTCCCTGCTCAACAACAACAACATTACCAGTAAAGTCGCTGCCAACCACTAAAAAGTGTAGAGTGGATATTATTTTCTATCTCATTCATTCCATTTATTCATTCATTCCTTCTATTCAAAAACTATAATTTAATACACTAAACTATGTGTGTTTACTATGACTCAAATTGTGACAATTGTATGAGAACAAATTATCTCCCTTTAGTAACTTTTACCGCTAAAGACTTAACAAATACTAAAAAACACCTCTTAACCATGCATCCATTACCATTCATACCCCTGTTATTAACAGTATGTTTTCTGATATGTTATCAGTAAAACACATTTATTCATATATATTCATATCCCTGTCATTAAGGGTATATTTTCTTATTTGTTATTAATAAAACATATTTAGATGGATCTTTCTGTAATTTTTCACGGGTTCAGTTAGTTTCCGTTAATACACATAATGGGCAACCAACCTTGGAATAATTATTTACCTTTGGACCCTCAACGGCCTATATATTGGACCAAGCAAAAAAGACAACACTTCCAATATTTCAGCCCACTATGATAGGTTAATTGGTAATTAGTTATGTAACACCTTTTTCGCTAGTTATCAATTTTTATGTCAGGGTCCAAAGATATAACATTAGAGAAATACAATATGTTAGAAGTTTGTTTTTTTCAACATGTTAAAGATATTTAATTGTATTGTAAGTCATTGTATTTTATTTCATTTTCCTTTTATGGAGTTATCTTTTTGGTTTGGGTTTCTGGATAATGATTTCGGTGCTTTTGCAGAACAAGCAAATGGAGAAATTGGCTGGAATATTTTTGGGGGGTTTGGGGCGGGGACCGGTTATAAGACAGCAATTTGATTGGCTAATGAAATGAACTTAGTGTTAACCTAAACCCTAACTCTAACCCTAAACCCTAACCCTAACCAATCAAATTGCTGTCTTACAACCGGTGCAAATCCCCGTGAAAAAAAAGTATTTCTCCATTTGCTTGTTCTCCACAAGCGCCATGATTTCTTTTTTTATGAAAACTTTTACATAAAGACTGAAAATGTTCACAGAAATAAATTTATATAGACGTTTTCCTGCATGGATTTTTTAAAAAAAATCTTTCCTCTTATTAACTCTTTCAATTAAACTCTTATTTCAGATTGCAATGCAATTCACAACAGACAAAAATTGGATTCGTCTCTGCAATTTCAGAAGTGGGACAACTTCGAGGTGCTAATAAATAAATGTTAAGTTTACAGTGTTGGGGATAAGGGGATTTTTTTTTTGTTTTTGTTTTTTTGGTCAAAAAGAATTCTTTTTTTTTTTTTCATCCAGCTTTAGGAGCAGTCGACGTGGCCCAGTGGATATACAATCTGGCTTCAACCGTTTAAATCATATTTATTCTGGCTATGTTGATATATTGACTAATACCCTTGGAAAAGGTATGAATCGCCATCTTCCTTCCAGCAATGGATTAAATAGTGCAACTTGTTTATTATAAAAAAATATGTGTAAGTAATTGTGGGTAATTGTTCTCAGCATTAAAATGATCTAAAAAGGTTGATATGCTGTTAAACACAGAAACAAACAAACATCCAGCTTTAAAAAGACATCATGCAACAAAAGTTTTCTCTGCTTGAACATCTTTATTAACACTGTTGAAACAAATAGAATTATCGAAGATATTTTTCAAACTTGTTTTAGTTTTATGGCACATCAACCTTTTTGAGTTATTTAATGCAGAGAGCAATTTTTGATGATCATTCTTTTTTGTAAGTCTTTTCAATAACACAATATGCACTATTTAACCCATAGCTCGAGGGAATGTTTGGATGCATACTTTCCTCAAGTGTATTTGTCCAAATCTGAACATAAATGAAACTGGAATTCAAACTCGCATATTACTATCTCAAAGTCAGTGTCTATGCACTGTCCCAAGTGGACTTCTCCTTGAAAAAAACTGGAAAAAAGTATAACTGAATGATTAGTGATAATTTCTAAAAAAACCACAAACCATTTGTAACATTTACACCCTCCAAAAAAATTTTTTTAATTAAAAGTAAAAATGATGGTTATTTATATATAGATAAATTAATGAACACGTAGTTTTACATTGTTGTTTGCTAGCTATTTTCCCTAATTTTTAAGCTTCTTAATTACTTTTTAAATAAACACAATCGAACCCATCTTTTTTTCCATACCTGAGAGTAAAATGACAATTAGAATAGATTTTTGTTTGTTTTAAGTTAAATGGCACATCAACCTGTTAATACTCAGGATAATTACTTTTGATAATCATCATTTTATATGCACATAATTTTTTGAATGACACAAGTTACACTATTCAATCCATAGCTGAAGGGAAGATGGAGATTCATACCTTTCCCAGAGGTATTAGTCATCATGTCAACATAGACCAAACGAATTGGATTCAAATTCGTGTACTACAATTCCAAAGACCGACTGCTTATCTACTGGGCCACGCCAACTGCCCCTGTAAAGGTTTTAATTCTTCATGCATTTTTTCAAAAATAGCGCTCTATGGTTTTTTATGTATCTGTAGAAAATTAGTTCTATTATATATATATATATACTTTAGAAGCAAAGTATAAAAAAAACAAACTTTTGTTAACAAAAATAGATAGGCAAGC
Organism: Idiosepius hallami; assembly: GCA_034780655.1. NCBI lineage: Eukaryota > Metazoa > Mollusca > Cephalopoda > Idiosepiidae > Idiosepius > Idiosepius hallami. Next base: position 14,551 of record JAUZSX010249195.1, read on the forward strand.
AAGACAGTGTGCATTTGCGTTTACTGCAGTGCACCATCATCAACAGAGAGCACTCACTATTATTCATTCATTCAGTTTAGAGTTGTGTAGATAAAAAAAGAATTTGAATATCAACTTCCCTGACCCGACCCTTGTTAAAGTATGAGTAAAAATTAAATTTAGAAAAAATGAAACCGATGAATATAGGAAATTCATTAAATAAAGTGGTAGTAATATTTTCATGTTATTTTGAGGAGAAAAAGATGTGTTTGTGTTTTAAGTATGTATTTTCTCATGTAGTGTTTGTGAGGAGCAGCTACAACAAAATATATCAATAAATTTGCATGATTTAATTTCTTTAAGGTTCAGAATAAGAAATGTAAAAGAATTTCATTTTCAAAAACTATGACATAGAAAAATATAGGATACAAAAAGTAACAAAAATCAGTGAATTAGATTGTGGTCTTCTTTGCTCCCACTCATGTTCAAGTATGGGGTACTGTCATCTTATTCCCGACATTAACTATCATTTATTCAATGAGAGGGAAGATGGCAACAGAGGGCCTTTTGCTGTGAGTGTTGTTTTAGGTACAAAAATCAACAAACAACTCTTGGTTCATTTCAATACTTCTTTAAATAGAAAACTAAAAGTGAATAGTTTTCTATGCCCATTATTGGCTATCCACATCCATCCTCCCAGTTCAGACAACCTATGTGACATCAAAAATAGTGAGTGCTGCC
>JAUZSX010249306.1:0-15270 GCA_034780655.1 Idiosepius hallami
TATATATAAGCTCCCCCCCCTTACTCTTTTCTTCCCCTTCCTTGGGCATTGTACCAGAACATTCGATATAGGGGTTTCAGATTGACTTGATATCTCGAATCCTTGAACCAAATAATTTAATGTTCGAACTCAAGGTACATTTTTAAATGTTGACGTCATAGTCATCTCAGGTGTCCTAAAAGTGACCCACTTCAAAGTGATGACGGGTATCATCTTTGGAAAAATATCACCTACCCGTAAAGTATACAAATGTCCTTCCGAAAGTAATGTCAACTATTTTCTAAAGTTATATTTTACAATTGTGTGTGTGTGTGTGGGGGAAGCGCAAGCTCCTTAGGGGCTGCAAGGCCCTTTGGCTACATATATCTGTAGTATTTCAAAAAATTACCAAATTGATTAATTATTAGAATTAACTAAAAAACCATTAATACACTTAAAATATACACCTATCAACCCAGCTCTTTTTCTTTCTCTCTCTATATATTTGTTTATGTATGTATATATAGTCTTTGATCGAAGGCTCCAGTATGTTGGGGGGGGGAATTTACCTTTTAAGAGGAAAGGGGACTGCTAGTTGCATTTTGTGTCGGGCCGCTAGATGCATAAGCACATCACTAAACAATGAAACTGTTTTTAGTTTGTTTTTTTCGGAATTCCTCAGATAAAGCTTGGTAATAATTTGTATATCTATTTACGCGGATCATAGTCACCATCTTTGTATTTTGTTAAATTTAGTATTTTTCAGAATCTTTGAGATGTGGTTTGTTTGATGATTGGAATATTTATAAGCCGACTATGATCCTCATCTTTGTATTTACTGAATCTAGTATTTTTCGATTTTTTTCTCTTTGTGATGAGGATTCATAATTCATATATTTATAATGCAGAATATGAATATGAATATGCAGAATAAAGAAATTTTGTGTATCTAAAAATAAGGATGAGAATAAAGGTCTGAAAAATCTAAGTTAAACTTATTATCAGGCCAAGCATAAAAGAAATTGGGCGAAGAGATGGAGTATTGGAATCGTATTACACGAGTTCAAATCCCAGTCAAAACTATTATATTCAGCTTTTGCTGCCTCGGGTATATGGGACTTGTTAACTTGTAAAAGTAGCTCATCTAGGTGAAAGGCAACACTGATTTCATAAGCCTGAATAAGGTCCTACAGTTTGGGGATTGATCAAAGGGCTAGCGACTCTTAATCCTAAAATAAGTATGCTACGGAAACAGCAAAAAAACAGATTTGCTGTCCAATGCACCACTAGGTGTAATGGTTGATGGATGAAAGAAAATAAAAAATGAGAGACATACATACATACATACATACATACATACATACATACATACAGCGGCGGTGAGGCATTGGTAAAAACTCGGGTTCTGGAATCTTATTAAGCGAGTTAAAATCCCAGTCAAAACCATTACATTCACTTTAGCTGTCTCGGGCAGATGGGCTCGTTAACTCTGGAGAGAAACTCATCTAGGTGAAGAGTAACACTAAATTCACAAAGCCCAGGTATATAGAGCACGTAAAATTGGCCTTGTGTCTAACTTGGTTTGGTGCTCTGCCAAGTAAATATAATACATACATATATACATACATACATATATACAGACAGACAAACAGACAGACAGATAAATAGAAGATGGGGATAAAGCAATAAAGGTGAGAAAAATAGTCCGATAAATGCAATAATCTACTTGTGATATTTTTAGCTGTCAGCGATCCGCAGTTATTATTCATAGACAACTTACTCAGTGTTTTTCCAGTAAGGTGCGCTTCCTTCATGCTGTGTGCTCGTGATGCGATGGGGTTAAGTACGAGACTGCAGCGTGATTCTGGTCATGTGACATTTTGGCGCCAATCCCAATACAAATAGAGTAAAAAAAAAAAAGCACACGAAAGAGAATGCGTTGGGGGAGGGGTGGAAGGCTTTAATGCAAAAACAACTTGACATGCTTGTTGTCAGATCACACAGACATGTGAACAAAACAAAACAAAAAAAAAAACAAAAAAGAAGAATAAAGAAAAAAGAAAAATAAAGAAAAAAAATGGCATATAAAACCTTTTCTTGGTTGGCGAGGTAGAGCATTGGTAAAAAAAAAAAAAAAAAAAAAAACTCGGACTATGGAATCAGTATTACGCGAGTTCAAATGCCACTCAAAACCATTCCATCTACCTCTTACCATTTAACAACCTCGGGCAGATAGGGCTGGTTAACTCGGGAAAGTATCTCATCTAGGTAAAGAGTAACACTGCTTACAAAAGCCCATAAAAGGTCCTCCAGGTTGGGGGATAAGCTTAGGGCTAGCGACTCTTTCTCGTTAAAACAAGTGCGCTGTAACAGCAAAAAACAAATGTATTGCCCAACGCACCACTGGGTGTAACAGTTGATGATGATGATGATGATGATGATGATGATGATGATGATGATGATGATGATGATGAAAATGTTTTTTATTGAATATATTAATGTTTCGTCTATATTAGGCTATCATTTCAACAAACATAATTGAAGGATAAAATTTTGTTGGGCCTAATCTAGCATGCCTGTGCAATAAAAATTAATCCAATGCACCACTAGGTGTAATGGTTGATGGATAAAAGAGATTTAAAAAGGAGAGACAGGTGGACATACATACATACATACATACATACATACATACATACATACATACATACATACAGCGACGGTGGAGCATTGGTAAAAACTCGGGTTCTGAAATCGAATTATGCGAGTTCAAATCCCAGTCAAAACCATTACATTCACGTTAGCTGTCTCGGGCAGATGGGGCTCGTTAACTCGGGAGTGCGACTCATCTAGGTGAAAGGCAACACTGAATGGAAAAAGCCCAGGTATCTCGAGCACGTAAAAATGGCCTTGTGCCTAACTTGCTTTGGCGCTCGACCAAGTAAATATAATGTCCAAAAAGTTACTGTGCAGTGAGTGTGCACTTGCACAATGGTTATATAGAAATTTAAATATACTAATAAACACTAAAATTAATCTATTGAAAAGAAATTGAAATTGTCGATAATATATTTCTGATTATACAATGTACATATTGGTTTATTTCACAATTCACAAAATATTTATTTATATAAAAATATTTAACCGTTAAAGTTTTGTTAGAAAAGTCAAATTCACCATCGCTTACCACTGACACAATATTTTGTTACTTTTTAAATCTAAAGAGTCGATTTATCGGCCCTGGCGGCCTAAGGCAAAAGTAAACACGCTGATATTTTGGCCTTGATATGATCCTCTAATAGAACGGCTCTGAGTGACTAGTTGGTAATTTTGCTAAGTCAGGATCCAAAGTTTAAAAAAAATTGTTTTCCGATTGCTGTTCTCAAGCATGACCTTTTCTTTATTGTCTTATATTAAACTCACATCAAATGGCCACTCGGCAAACACGTTGTGAACATGCTGTTGTTCACTCCAAGTATTTCATATATCCTAAGCGCCGCTCCCCCCCTTTCCTAACAAAATACGAACAGTGGGATTGGGACTCATCTTACTGACAATCTGTTACATTGTAAATAATCATCAGTCAAGCAAATTAAATAACATGTTTATTCATTCCTATATATATATATATATATAAATCGGCTCTTTAGGGTCCAAAGGATAAATACATTTTTCAAGCTTTTCTTGATTTAGAAAAGGAATTAATATAATGCATCGACTCGTATTGCCGTTTGAAAAGCATTTTATTAAACCTTTGAACCCTGATTTATCCAAATTACCAAGTAGCAAATAAGGCTCGTTATATTAGAGGAACATATCAAAGCCAAAATATTGGTGAGTCTTCTTTCGCCTTATGTTGTCAGAGCCGATATATCGGCCTCTTAGAGTCGAGAGGGTTAAATAAAAAAAATTCGAATATTTAGGAATGAAAGCTCTATGAGAGCACAGACTTTCACCAATGTCCATTGTATAAGATTAGTGCAAAAATAATGTCCAAATTTTAGGACGAATATTCAAGATTGTATTACTTTTACAATTTGTATTGATTTATAGTTTTAATATATAGTCGAGTCAATTTACGGTTTAACCCCCAAAAAATTATAACAAAAGGTTTTTTAACGGATTCTGGTAGGTTTCAATGTACTTTTTACCACTCTATGGCCCCCGGAAAAAAGTTGGTGCTGCTTACCAAGTAAATATATCTTTGTAACTCTTTAGTTAATACATTTTAAACTGCTTGCACCATGTTTTCCGTGTCTTCAATGTGGGTCCTGTCCCAGCTCCACATCAGTTTTTGTTTACGAATTGTTTCGTAGTTATGATATTTACTTGGTGAGCACCCCCAAGTTTTGGCACAAGGCCATTTTTACGTGCTCTTACCTGGGCCTTATATATTCGGTGTTACCCTTCACCTAGATGAACTGCTCTCCCAAGCTAACGAGCCCCATCTGCCCGAGACATTCACCTTTAGTTGCCTCAGGCTGATGTGGCTCATAAACTTGGAAGAGCAACTCATCTAGGTAAAGGGCAACACTGAATGTAAAAAGCCCAGGTATATGGAGCACGTAAAAAATGGCTTTGTGCTTAACTTGGGCTGGTGCTCAACAAAGTAAATAACCTCTTTAGGTCATTTAATGCTGAACACAATCATTTTTTGATCACCTTTTTCTTTGTTCACATATCTTTTTTAATAATACAATGTGCACTATTTAATTTATAGCGGGAGGGATTCATACCTTTTCAAAACATAATATTATATTTTCAAAAGGTATGTCCAAGGCAATTTAAGGTAAACGCAATAGTTTTTGATTGGGATTTGAACTCATATATTACGATTTTGGAGCCCAAGGTTTTATCAATGTGCTCCATCCTCTCTTGCCTCTGCTAAGAAGGAGACTTGTTGGTTTACCAACTTTTCATCACCCGCCTATTCATCCCCAGACTTTTCATCACGTGATTTTTCATCACGTGGAAAATTCATCAACCGAACATAGATAACTTTGAATTTTTTTAACTTCATGTTAGCAAACATTATTTCATCAGACTTTTCATCACGTGATTTTTCATCACATGGAAAATTCATCAACCGAACATAGATAACTTTGAATTTTTTTAACTTCATGTTAGCAAACATTATTGAACTTTAATTTTTTTTTAAAGTTCAAGTAATGAAAAGACAGGCTCGGGGTGATGAATTGTCAACATCATGAAAAAAAACATTTTGTGAAATGTCCAGTGATAAATAGACCGTGATGAATCTTCGGGTGATGAATTGTCAACATCATTAAAAAAACATTTTGTGAAATGTCCAGTGTTAAATAGACCGTGATGAATCGTCGGGTGATGAATTGTCAACATCATGAAAAAAACATTTTGTGAAATGTCCAGTGATAAATAGACCGTGATGAATCGTCGGGTGATGAAAAGACCGTACATCGACTCATTATGATACTGTCTTCAGAGAAATTCACAGGTTACCAAACAATGATAGAGTTCTAAACCAGTTCTTTCATTGGCGGTCACTCGTGGTCGAGTATGACTGTCTTCCGTCTTGGTTCTGTGGACTCTTTCGGGAGGATACCTATGCGTGATGTCTTTTAACATGAGGAGACTAATCCACCCTAACACAACCCCTTGGCAGAAGAGGACCTGGTTCCAATAGCATAGAGAGAACCACAACGACTGGAGACCATCGTCTGCTGCACCTTCAGAGCCGTTATGTTACTGTGGGCATCTTCCGCCACATCTGCCGTTGAGGTTTTGCACTTGCACTATTTAACCCATAGCTGGAGAGAAGACAGGATTTCATACCTTTCGCAAGGGTGTTAGTCGACATGTAAACATAGACAGAACAACTTGGATTCAAACCCGCGTAGTACAGTTCCGAAGTCCAATTGTCTATCCACTGAGCCACGTTGACTGCCTTCTCAACCAGTAGTGTGTAAGAACTCCAACAACTCCACACAAAACTCCTCCTCCTCCAGCTCCAGCATTCTTACTTTCACAACTTTCAAATCAGACTGATAATAAATCTTCTCTCCAGGCCACCAAAAAAAAAACACAATCGATAATAATTAGTAAAAATTTTTTTTTTATCAATTTTTTTATCAATTCCGTCACTAAAAAAAAAATTAAATAAGTGAATCTGAGTCAGTCCCAGTAGTAACCAATTAAAAAAGGGGAAGTAATTCAAGGTTTGGTATGCCAAGAACGTTTAACGTTTTAAAACTACTATTGTGTCTGTGTAATAGTAGCATATATCAATTATTTCATTATTTATTATTATTCTGAAAATAATAGCAAATATTTGAGTCTAGCTCAAAATATTTTCTTTTCCTCGCAAAATAAAAATAAAACAAATTCTTTGTCACAAATTTATTTTAACCACAGAAGTTTTTAAAATTGTCTTTTTGTAAAATTTTAAACGAGATATATTTCATCTTCGATAAACAATTAAAGGTAACAATTTGGGGGTGCTCACCAAGTAAATATCATAATTTAGGCACGACCAAAGGCTGAGGGAATAATCGGTATTTTGACGAAGTTGCTCTTTAAAAATCTGCTAAAAATGAAGTAATTATCTAATAAATTTTTCACCGATTATTGAATAAAAAAAAATGAAATTTATAACGGTGTATATTTTTTTTCAGAATCGATATATAAATTTTTTTTTTTTTTTTTGCTACACTATCTTGCCTTCTTTATTTTCTGTCACAGTTTAATGGTTAAATGTTGGGCGATGAATAATAATAACAACTAACAACAATAAAGGGTAGTGTTGTTACGGGTCGTGTTTTAGAGAAAGAAAGGGAGTGACTGGAAATTGAATTAAAATTACAGTCAATTAATCTTTTGTTGGTCGAATTGGGTTTCACTTTTTGTTTTGTTTTTAATCCTTTTTTTTTTTAATACAAAAACTCGACTATTTACACGGGTTAGGCAATCTTTAGTAGTTTTTTGTTTTGTTTTAGGGCTACCGAAAACACAAAGATTTTAGGGAAGAGAAGCTGTTTTTTTACAAGACGAACAAGGAAGGGCAAAAAATAAAATAATAATAACCGTGGATTAAGGTTCTTCCGTAGATATAAATATCCGGTTAGTTTAGTTTACAATGGAAGGAAATACCTTTTTCTTTTTGTCCTCTCCACGCGCAACTGTTCGACTTAGACGAATAAAAGTTTGATTAGAGAAAGAAAAAAATTTAAATATTGAAGAACTCAATGTTTCACTTAAACTATTTTCAATTAAATCATTCTTAATTTGTTTTAGCAATTCAAAATTTATAAAATTTAACGTAATTTATTTTTTACTTTTTAAAGTTTAATTCTTTTTAAAAATTGGAGAAAAAAAATCACCTTTTAAAATGTTAAAAAGAAAAAAGCATTTTTTTGAATTAACAGATATTTTTGCGATATATTAGAAAAGACAAACAAACAAAAAACAATGAAAATTTCGCAAATTTGGTTGAAATTGAATTTCTATTAAAACAAAAAAATATGAACATTTATTTTAAAGAAGAGGAATTATTTTTAAAATAAAAAAAAATTAACAATTGTAGTTAATTGCTTTTTTTTTTTTCAATTATTAACATTTATTTGGTTATGAACAAGAAAAAATTATTATTTCATAAATATAATGACCAAAAATTTTCAAGTAATAAAGAATTAATTGAAATATATTTAATAAGATAAAAAGGTTAAAAATCATCTTAATTAATTTTAAAGTTTACTAAGTTTTGTTTTTATTTTTTTTTAATAAATGAAAATGTTTTGTTTTTTGTTTAAAGGTAGGCTTTAGATTTTTTGTTGTTTTTTTGGGGGGAGGGGTTGTATATTATACCCCTTTTTTAATAATTCAATTTATAATTTAAAACATAATTTAAAAATATTTTTCAGAAAAAAAACTTTTTTGTTAAAAAAAATCAATTTTAAAATAGTTTATTTTGATTGTTTTAGGTTAATTATTTTCTTTTAAAAATGACTTACCTTTCGTGTTAAAAAAAAAAGTAAGAAGCGGCAGATATTTTCCTTTTTTTTTTCTTGCCTTAATTTATCTCATTTTTTAAAATTGATTTTAGTTTCAGTAATTAAGGAAAAAACAAAATTATTTGTTGAAGGAAGAAACATAAAAGACGGTGACATTTTTGGGGAACCGGTGTTGACACTAAAAATGTTCGTTGTGAAAAAAAAAGATGAAAATAAAACACCGGTTTAAGATTATTCATTCATTCAATTAAAGCCTGAGTGAAAATACTATCATTTTGTAGTTGCAGTAACAGTTGATGTTGGTGTGTCTACACAACAGCACACACAGTAGTGGTCCCCAAACTGTGGTCCGCGGATCGGCGCCGGTCCGTGAGGTTTTTCTTGACAGTCAGTCGGCTGCTGGGAGACAAATTGTTTTTTGTTGGTTTCGCTGGTTTAACAAGTGAATCAATCAACAAGCACTTTATGAAATATTTTTATTAAACATAGTCACAATAAAAGTTGATAAATTTGTTGACAAAATGCCTTGTTCTTAATAGATATTTTCATTAAAAATATTAGCAATATCAAGCCACAAATATGCTTATAAAATGCACCAAATTAAGTATTTGTTTCCCTGCAGAATTTTCTGAACACCTTGAGCAAGCCTTCCCCCGTCCCGGCCGTTACCGGTCTGATCGCTTCTTCTCGCACCCACTCAATCTTTCACTTGGGCCTTCATTTAAGTTAAAACCCATTACTGAGCCCCAGTATATAAAAGTTTGGGAACCACACACAGTATAATAAATTTCAATCTTAAATTAAATCAACTCAACTCAACTAAATTCGTAATTTTGAAAAAAAAAATTTAAACCAATGTCATTTTAAAATCTAAATTAATTATTTTTGTAAATATTTTTTACAATAATGTACAAAAAATTATTTATCATAGAAAAAATATTTTTATGAAAACATATTAGAAATAAATGACTTTTTACGATAAATGTATTATTTCATTTATCGTTAATTAATTTTTACAATGAAAAAGCATGGAAACTGATTTATACAAGGACAATGAAAGAAAAAAAAATTTAATGGATTAGAAACTTTTTTTTTCTCTGAAAATACACTTAGAAATTATTTTTACAATAAAAATAATGCATAAGTTTAGTTTAATTGTTTTTAGAAAAATACATTAGATGATATTCTTTTTCTGTGAAAAAACATTAACCCTTTCGACTCTAAGGGGCCGATATTTCGGTCTTAGTAAGATAAGGCAAATATAGACATACTGACATTTCGACCATAATATGGTTCTTTAATAGAACGGATCTGAGTGACTACTTGGTAATATTGTTAAGTCAGTGTCCAAAGGTGGAGGTGGAGGTTGATCGTTGTGTGTTTGTGTTTTGCCTTAAGTTGCCAGGGAGGGCCGATATCGATTCTTTAAATTTTAAAGAGGATTTTAGATATGAATAAATATTTTTCGGTAATGATTTTAACCCAGGTATAGGAGAGTTGTCGCAACCAAGAAAGTATCTTATATCGGGGTTTGGTCTATTTTGTTTAGGTAAGTATGGGACCAGACACCACCTGACCTGCTGACCAGTGAACAGTAACAACACTGAACACACTTCAACAGTCAAACACTTCTTTCTTTACTTCCATATAACGCTTTCTTTTACACACAGTTTATTAATAGACATTTAAAAAAATAATTAATAAAAAATCTGTTTTGACAAAATTTTCAGTCAAAAACTACTTTTTCTTTAAAAATTGAGTCATTTTTGATGGTTCTGAAATGTCTTTGTTAACAACAACATCGCGATGAACACTTTCATAAAGTCCGTAAATGATTTTCAATGCGTCATCAGGGTTACTGCTTTTTGCTTGAAAGTAGGTTTTCAAAGTTTTAAGAGCATTCAACGCAGCCACAGAATTTGGCACTGGTTTGTCGTCACTCTCAGAAACTTCAAAACTTACCCATTCGTTGGCAGGACCTTGATCTGCTGGCGTTAATTCCCCGTTAAATTTTTTCAACGAAAGGTTATTGGCATGTTTCCAACGCATGAGCCAGCCATTGCTCGGTTTAAAATCAACTTTAAGATTTACGGCCAGTTGTAATGCTTTCTGCTTAATGACGCGATTGGTGACAGTAGCTCCATGAGCACAGGCCTCTTGCATAAACCATTGTGTAAGCGCGTCGTTAACGTCCTTGTGCACCGATTGGCGCTTTCGTTTGCGATTAATGTTTCCGTTCATTAGCATGTAAGATCTGAGATCGTCTTCTTTCTTGAGAATTTTTGCCGCTGTTGAATAACCAATTCCGTACTTTTGGGCCGCGGCGGCCAGTTTGAGTTTCTTCGCTTTGACGTCGTTAATAAGCTCCAACTGTTCGGAAATGCTCAGAGTTTTTCGTTGACACACCGACATCATCATCATCTTTAATCGCGATAGTTGCAAAAAGCAAACGGTTTGTGTTGGCAAAATTAACAATCAAACTTCTGTTGGTAAAGTGAAAGTGCTGTCACTGCCTGCTGTTATTTGTTGCTGCTGGCTGCTCTCTGCTCTGTTCATATAAATGCAACGACAAGCTCAGTGACGATTCGGTCCGGTGTGCGGAGACCTCGGTTCTCGGGCTACCCTTTACAAAACAAAATTAAAAAAAAAAAAGAGGGTCTCTTTCCAAAGCAATTACTTTTATCAGCAAACTCTTTTAACTAAACGTTACTCAAAAAACAAACTCTCAGTGAGTGTGGTCTTGGGAGGACGGGACGGGGTTGACCAACAACAAACAGCAATAATTAATTCTTATATCCGGGTTTCTATTATATCCGGGTTCTTGTATCCGGGTCTTTTATATCCGGGTCAGATTTAACACAGGCTCTAATTTCACACCCGAGAAATCTCTTTTACATTCTATGTCTAGTATCCGGGTTACACTAAATAAAAAATGATTTTTAATGAGTTTTGGATTTTTTTTTTTGCTAAAATAATGCATTAGAAATTAATTACACAAAAAAACTTCTCAAGTTTTTATTAAAGTTTAACTCATTTTCACCTATTAACCCTACAGAGCCGATAACGGCCTTAGAGACTTAAGAGAAAAACAGACACTCCAATATTTTGCCAATATAGAGGTTTATCTTTTTTTTTGTTATGTCTCCAGAGCCGATGTATCGGCTTTTTAGGATCCATACGTTTTTTTTGTTTTTTGTTTTTTTTTCAATTAATAATAAAATTTATTCGTTAAAAAATGATTAGGATAATTTCTTATTTAAAATTTTTTTAAAAAAAGAAAAATTGTTCTTTTTTCGTTTTATTTATGAAAAAAAAAACAATAATTGAAAATACATTTTACTGGTAAAAGTCGACTTTTAAAGATACGATGTTCCAGCATGACAACGTTTTTTTGCTGACACCTAGGACATTGGAGAACAAGACAAGATGAAAAAATATAAACAAAAACCTTTGTGAGGAGAGTAGTTTCTACCAATGTCAGAAGGGTTTTAGCTCAATGATTAGAAAAAAAAAACTGCTGTTCTTCTTCGTCAAGAAATATCTTTATTGGATTAAGTTATCAATATAAATCATTTAACTCAAAAAAGTAAACTTTTTTTCTTTTTTATCTCTCTCTCTCTGAATACTTTGTTTTATTTATAAAATTATAAATTCTTGGTGTTGTCCGAGAGAAAATTAATTTCTGCCTTTTTCACTTTGTCTAATTTTTAGTTTTATTAATTTAATCGTAGTACGCGAGTTCAAATCCCAGTCAAAACCGTTGCATTCAACTTAAAACTTGGTTGGTGCTTTGGGGTGTTGCTGCTGGCTGAGTACTCTGCTCTGCTCACCAAGTACATTATTTTTACTTTTATTGATTGAAGAAAAGAAAATAACACTATTTTCAAATTTCGGTTTTAATGCAGGAGAGGAATAAATTTTTGGGTTGTTTAAAAAACGGAATCGAAACTTTTAATGCCACAAACGGTGAACGGAAGTAAATATTAATCGACTTAATGTTTTGTTTTAAGAAACTGTTTTGTCCCTTAGTGTTAGGGTTGATTTTTAACAGTTACTTCTCGTTCATTTTTATTGTGTTCGTCAAAAAGGGGAAAAAGACAGTTGCTTTCAATGTTGCAATGTTGTTGCATTCATTGCTGATGTTGATTTTGCAGTTGCATTCATTGCTTTTGTTCTTCTTTGGTTAAAAAAAGTTTTGTTCGTTTTTTGTTGTATTGCTTACTTTCTTCTCTCGTTTGTTAATAATAATAAAAATTGTTTTGATTAGATATTCTTTGGTGTTTTCATTAAAACATTAAGTTAATTAAGTTACTTCCGTTTGTGACACTACTTTAAGAATTTCCATTCCATTTTATAAACAACCCGAACATTCGTTCCTCTTCTGCATTAATACTTAAATTTCTTTTTTTTTACTTCTGTTGTACTTAAACTTTTGGACAGGTCTAAAAAGCCATAACTAGCGAAAAGATTATATGTAATAAAAAAAAAAACTAACAATTTAGGCAATAATGGAAAGGCTGAAATATATCGGCCGTCGTCCAAGTCGTCTTTTTCAGTAGGTTGCGAGGGCCGATATATTGGCTTTTTTACGTCCCAAAAGATAAGTTTGTGGTTTCACTAAGTTTAAGACTCACTAAAAATTTTAAAAAGAATTTTCAAAAAGCTACTTCTTAAGTTTCAACTACTTACTGAATTTCTTTATTTAATAGTGATTATGTTCGGGATTTAGAAATCATTATTTTAGTTTATTTTTCTAGCAAATATTGCCTTCCTTAAAGCTCGGCAAACCCTTATTTCGTTGATTAATGTTTTTAGCGGTGTTTTAGCAAATAAGTTCTCTCTAACAGATTTTCTCCGAAATTTGTTTCCTCTACAAAAAGTCTTATTTTTTAGTGTTTGTATTTAAAAATAAATCGTTTTTAGTTTATTAAAAAAAACTTGAATTCCTTATTTTATTCCTTTTTAATTTTTTTAAAACTGTCTAGTATTTATTTGTCAAAGACATTTTTTTTACTTCACTCAATTTGTATAGTGTTTGTCGGTCGGGACCGGATGAGAAGTCTCTTATATCCGGATTTATGTGATGATTTATCTGGGTTTAGTTAAGTATGGAAACACAACAATTCCACTTCATAGAGCGTTTTTTACAAAATGCTAGTTTATTTACTAGTTAAAAACATAAAACACGGACAAAAATACATTTTCAATAAGTTTTAATTCAATCAAAAATAACTTTTTCTTTAAAAAAAAGTCGTTATTATTAATTAATTAAAGGGAGATAAATCTAAAATTGACTCTTAAAGGTTAATATAACTACAAGTTTTGTCATTATTTCTCTGGCAGGTTTCAAGTCTTACTATTTTTTTTTTTGGTAGAAAAAGATTCCCTTGCTTGTTTGCGGTTGCCAGATTGGTCCTTTTAAGGTCAAATTTGAATAATATGACCTTTTTTTGCCTTCTAGATTTGTCCCTTTTCTTAATTTTAACTTTCTATTATTTAGTTATTGTCAATTTTTCAAATTGTTTATTTTTAATAAAATATTTATTAATGAAAAATAAAATAATGAAATTCAACTTTGTAAGCGGAATCTAATCATAATTTTAATTGCAATAAAAGGTAATTCAATTAAGAGTTTTTTTTTTGTTTTTCCTAAGAGCAATTAAAAAGTTATTTTTATTTAATATTTATTTTTCATTCTATTTCAGGCCAATAACAATTTTTGAAATAATGGAAGACGATTTTCCAAGTTCCAAATTGGACATCCTTTCAGGTTTTCTACCTGCAAATCAAAATGATTTGATCCACCAAATAGGAAACCCGACCCAATTTGGTCCAGCAATTAACCATCTTTTGAATGCTTGTGTGGAAAGTTTCTACAAGTCTTCTTCCTATAAACAATGTCTTGAATATTGCTCCATCTTACTTGATATTCTATGGGAAAAACTCAACACTGGCCACTGGAAGAACGTAGCTCTTGAGTGGAGAGTCTGTTATTCTATCATTTCTCTGATGAAGGCATGTTCACAATTATCCTTGGTTTTAACAATGGAAAATACGCAGTCTGGTGTCTCTATTACAGATGCCATTAAGTCTTGTGATATGGGATTACTGATGGGAGCACCTCTTAAAGATAATAATCTTTCAAAACTAGCCTCATATTTACACCAATTATTTAAAAGTTTGGATGAGAATCTAACACCAGTTGAAATTAAGCGCCAGAAAAAAGATATCCAAGCTGAAAAAACAGATTTTTCAATAGTTTCTTCTCCAAGCGGTAAAGGCCGGTTTTCAAAAGCAGAAAATTCATCAAATGATTCCCTCTCTACAAAAGAAACCCTAAAGGATCAATTTTTGGATTCAATTCGTAAAACTGGGGAGAATTCCAAATTACTGAATATTGAACGTCTAAAATGTCCATCCATAGAATCTTTTTGCAAAGAATTCTACCAAAAAGAACATCCACTCATAATCCTGGATGCAATTTCATTTTGGCCTGCTATGAAGAAATGGAATTTGGATTATATTAAAAAAATTGCTGGCAATCGTCTTGTTCCCATAGAAATTGGGTCAAAATACACGGACGATTCCTGGACTCAAAAATTAATGACCATCTCAGAATTCATTGAAAATTACATTTTTCCAGCAGAGAACCAAAAATTAGATTGTGTTGGTTATTTAGCCCAACATCAACTTTTTGAACAAATTGAAGAATTAAAAAATGATGTTACAATTCCGACATATTGCTGTCTGGGTCAAGATGAAGATGTCTGTGTAAACGCTTGGTTTGGTCCAAAGGGAACAGTGTCCCCTCTTCATTACGATCCAAAACATAACTTTTTATGCCAAGTGTTAGGCCGTAAAACCATACGACTCTATTCTCCATCTTTGAGTAACGCTCTCTACCCTCATGAAGGCCACTTGTTGAATAACACGAGTCAGGTTGATGTGGAAAAACCGGACTTTGACAAATTCCCTCTATTTCGAGAACTTCCATTCATGGAATTTGTCTTGGAACCAGGTGAGATGCTCTACATTCCCCCAAAATATTGGCATTTTGTGAAATCACTTTCGCTAAGTTTCTCGGTTAGTTTCTGGTGGGAATAAACAAAAGTCTGAAAGATATATAAGCTGTGGAGATGGAACCTTGGTTAAAGGAGATAAAGAAGGGCTTTATTAGAGCACCTAGTTGACGCTAATAATATGGAGTCAGAAGGGCAGCGACGGTGGAGCAGGGGTAGAAGCTCGGGCTGTGAGATCGTGTTACGCGAGTTCAAATCCCAGTCAAAACCATTACTTTCACTTTAGCAGC